>VFXL01000527.1:0-80001 GCA_009761765.1 Phenacoccus solenopsis | reverse complement strand
CTGAAAATGTCCATATTTCTGTAATCGATGTTTTTTTTGAAGAATTACGGTACAATTGAATTTTTTTTTTTTTCTATATTTATATGAGTATCTCCTCTAACTTTCCCATCGATTGAAATTGTCCTCCACCCCCCCTAAATGGGTTTTTTTTCAACCCAAAGGTCAAAAGTTCTTAGGCCGTGGCATGTAAATGGTCACGTTTTGAATTTTCAATGTCACATAAATGATATTAAATTAATATTTTTTTGAGGAAAAACTTAGCAAAGTTGCTCAGGATAGTTGAGTGTGTATGTTAACGCTCAAAATGATGTCCAAAGTTTCCCTGCTTGACCTCCAGGAAGGTTCAAAGACCTGTAAATGGTTTATACACTCCTAGGCCGTGGCGTTTTTTGTTTGCTTCTCCTGCGGCAATGATTTTATAATTCGTTTTTCTTTGCGGTTACAATGCTTCCTTGACATCATGAGAATACACTGCCAGCATTCGAAATGTGAAATGTCATTTATTTATCACAGTCGGAAAGCAAAATTCGTAAAAATTGTTGATTCCCGGTTTTTGTGGTATTAGGCCGTGGCTTATTCTAACTCAGCCATCAAATGTCCTAGGAACCTGGAACAAAAGGGATATCGAAGATTAGTAAGTACATATAATATTCACCTATTCAATATTCTCTTAAATTAACTGTTAGAAGCTCCTTAATAAATTTTTGGCGAATTCTCTTAGGCCGTGGCTGGTTGGTTTTCATCTTAGGCCGTGGCGAAGTGTTTTTTTTTACGACCACGGCCTAGGAATTAGTGTCTTTTTGCCATTCTAAATCAATTTTAATGGGGATACACTAACAAAGATGTTATTAATTTAGGTGTTAATGGCTGTCTCTCGAAAAAAGACACTAGTTCTTAGGCCATGGTCATAAAAAGACACTTCGCCACGGCTCAAGATTAAAACCAACCAGCCACGACCTGAGAGAATTCGCCAAAAATTTACTAAGGAGCTCCTAACAGTCAGTTTAAGAGAATATTGAATAGGTGAATATTATATGTACTTACTAATCTTCGATATCCCTTTTGTTTCAAGTTCCTAGGACGTCTTACGGCTGAGTTACAATAAGCCACAAAATCGAGAATCAACAGCCACGGCCTAAGAAGTTCTTAGGTTTTGGGTAATAAAATTTCAAAAAGTCCCCCTACCCCCCAGGGGGACATGACTTGAGCCGAATGGCATAAATGACATCAAGGACACATATACTCACTATCCCAATCAAAAAAATTCCCAATATCAACTTTTTTTTTCAGAAAAATAAAGACATCGAAATATGGACATTTTCAGAGAATTACCCATTTACTAACGTGTCATATGGCATAACGGCTTTGTTGGAGCAAAGCAATTGAGTGTGGTTAAACAAGAGGAAACAGACCTGTTTTTCGATAAATTGGAGTGGAAGAAACGTTAGTTTCGTCATCTAAAATTTCAGAGCGTGTTGGTGGGAGTCTAAATTTGTGTGAGAAGAGAAGTATATAACGCAGGAAAAACACGAGATTCGCTAGAAAAAAATTCTTTTCTCCATTCCGATGATTGAACCCATTTAAAAATTTTTTTGGCGATTAATACTTCATTAATTATACCTGAATTATTCAAAAAATGCGTTTATATTTTGAGGTTTTGAAAGAAGGGAGGTAAGAGTAAAAAGGTCTGTTCTTCAGTCTAATTATTATCGAACTGTATGACCTCAAAGTAGCTTCAAGCTTTCAAATTTTGCGATTTGTTATTCAAAAATGTATACTTATACGATGACTGGGCTAGTCTGAGTACTACAAGTGATACTGATAATGTATTGGTAGTATTACACGTATAAATATCACTCGAAGTATTTTAATAGTGAACAACCACAAAACTAAAAGTAAACTATTGGACCAAAAAACTGTTAGTGAAGTTTCACTAATACTTACCAGTAGTGCTTTTCTATTAGAGTGTTATTTTCATATATCATAGAGTTGTTATGGACTTCCTTATATATTATCTAGCGCGTCACTTTATCAGCGAGAAGCGTTGGAAAACTTAATCCAAGTAAAAATTAATTAAAAAAAGGGTTAAACAAAGTAGAAAAGGGCTTAAAATATGCATGGAAACTTCAGCTACAAATTTTGTATAATTCCGTGCCCCAAAAATAAAACTATATTACATTAATTTCTTTTAAAATGCCGAAACTCTTCGACATGGTTTGAAAATCGACTACACAGGGATATTAGTAGTGTTTTATGACCACTACTAATAGTGCCACTACTACTATCAACTCTTTTAGTGACACTATTAGGGATATTAGTGGTGTTTTATGATAACTACTAGTAGTGCCACTACTACTTTCAATACTTTTAGTACTACTATTAGTGATACTGGTAGTGTTTTATTGTTACTACTACAGCGCTATTTATAAAGTTTCATCATCACTTCTAGTCACACTATTCATTCATGAATTGCACTATTAGTTCAGTAGTAATACGAATAGTAAAACTATTAGTTTTTCCAAAAACCAATAGTGTTTTTCTGCGAGGGATAAATTCTTCTTACAGAAGGATCATCACGAGAATTTTTTTTTTTGGAATCTTCCGTTATTCTGCTGTTTAGTGGTAGTCCATTGGTTTACATCCTTTTCGATTAATCTATTTTTTTCTTATTTTAAGTTTGCTGTTGACAGGTCGAGTTCTCGACTTGGAAGTGTAAAATTAATAAAATTATAAAATTATAATTAAATGATAATTATTATAATTAGAAACAATTAATTTATTAAAAAAATATTAACAAAAAAATTTTAATCATTATTATGTGTAACTACATTAGTATTGATATGCTACGTATTATCGATATTTTTGAAATTAGAATCATTGTACAGCGAGATAGGACTGTAACAATGGTGTACAATGTACGAATCAAATCACTATTAGTAGCATACACATATCTTTCAACGCAACCAAGAAATCAAAATAGTCGATTTGGTTGCCTACTCAAATCATCGATGTGCCTCGTAACGTAATTATCTACTCGTTAAACGAAGAAGCGCAAGTATTCAAAATACGAATTCTAAGCGATAATTGTATTACGATTAATAAAACACTAAATCAGAACCTCGCGTCTGAAATGACTAGCAATTAGATGAAATAAAACCTACCTCATCTTATTTCTATTCAAACGGCAAAGAAATCATCAATCTTCATTACTCCATAATTTGCAATATAAATTTCAAACGGTGTCGTAAAAAAAACCTTCCCTGCAGGCAACGTGACTCGTCCCTTAACTTAAAAACATTCCAATTCCACATAAAACTTAATTAACGTATAAATTGCGAATTTTCGGAACCCCGGTTGACGTTGAATGCCCACTTAAAAAGCAATAACTATGAAAATCTGACAAACAAATCGTCAACATTGGCTTTTTTCGTAAAGTTCCGGAGCCGGTCAGAGAGTTTTATTATTTTAATATTATTTATTAATTGAATATCGACGCTTATTAAATCGAAGGCGTCGTATTTAGCCTGTATCGAAGGTGTATCGTAAAATCATAAAATGCTATTTTTTACGAATAAATTGATAAAGTAAGCTAAACTGAATATCCAAATCAGGAACCGAGATGATTAAGAAAACTGATAAACATACTTATATGATAATTTTATTATAAATTTACGTGCCAAATTGAATTCAGTATCGACTATTGGTATATTTTTTAATACTTTATGGCTATTTGGATTAATTAAGCGTGGTGTACCTACGTCTCGACTTTCACAACCGGTTATTAAAGTTCAATTAATGAGATTAAATGGCCATCCGCGGAATCGATCGAGAATGGTTTTAATAAGATCGAAAATCTTAGTGATTTTTAAATTCTTTATTTTAGAACCTTAATAAAATGATCGAATTGCTGGAAACGTGTATTAAGTATTGATTTCTTCTAATTGATATTACAATTTTATTGATGCCACGATTTTCACATTTGTGTGATGACTGAAAAGTATTCCTTGGAATTCGTTGATTTTTATATTCTATTTATTACCTCGTATTTGAATCAAGCGTTGAGTTATCTCTTTCATCTATTTGCAAAGTAATGAAAAAAAGTTTGGTGTAACGTTGAATAAGGGATATGGCAGTTATGGTGCAGGTATATTTAATTTTTTTCTCCGCAATAAAAGGATATTTATGAAAAAAGAATATAATCTCTTTTGAAAAGTGAAAAGAAAATTACGAAACGATTAACCTGAATTGTTCTCGCTAAACTTTTTTCTTTTCTAGAAAGCCTTTATTTTAGCTCATGAATTTTTTTTTTTATCTATTCGTTAGAAGCTGATTTTTGAAATACGTTATTAATTCGTAAATTTGATACGTTCGTTGATTCAGGCCAGTTTAAATGGAAATACATCAGCGGACTGTTCACTTGATTAGTTAAGAGTGCGGCTGAGGTTCTGGTGTATTTTTATATTAAGTTTGTTTCATCAGATTACCGAGTTGGTAGAAAAATCATGATTTGAAAGGCCTGTGTCTATAAACGACAAAAAAATTAAAAATTGAAAAAGTTTGAAAAAAAAGATTGAAATACGCAAGATTTCTTGTTACATTCTTGAATATAAAACCATTCACACTAGACTTGATCTTTCAGCCTCCTTGTCTCTATTCTTCATGATGATTCTACCAATGTAAACTCAATTTCACGCTTTCTCTCATCCTCCGGCCTCATGTCAATAATTTTATTACTTACTGTGCCTCTAGACTCGTTTTGATGTACGCCACATTTGAAAGAAAATAACAAAAAATGAAAAAAGTAAGCGTTTATTGATTGAAAAAAATAATACCTCTTCAGAAAATTATATAAAAAGGAAAAAAAAGTAAGTGTTCATTGAACAGCAAAATAATGTGTACTCTATGTAAAGAAAAAAAAGAACACATTTAAAATAGAAAAAAATCTTTAAAAGATGAAAAAAGATAAGCGGTTATGCTACATTACTGGAGCTGAGTTTTTAATCGGGGCTTACTCACATTTGCAAATAATATTTTCGAGTAAATTTTTCACGTCGACAGCTCACATCCCTTCCAAAAACACTCAAAAAATTTATGTAGTACTGTTTGTCCACAAGAATTACATTAACCAGCATTTTTCAAATTTTACTTGTTTGAGGCCTCTTAAGCCTATTTCAAATTTGGACCCTTCAAAATTTTTGATTAATTTTTACTCAAATTTGAGAGTTGATTTTCTGTCCCCAACTAACCACAAATACATACGAAGTTTAAACTTGAGAGATATAAGGCATTCATAAAAATTTCTACCAACGATTTCTATAATTTAATTTAATTAAAATTTTAAAATAATTGTATTAAATAAATGAAATAAGAAATTAATTTTCATATCATATACATAATGTCCTTCACTTTTATCTCTTAACAGGCTAAAATTAATGTACCGTAGTCACTTGCGCTCACTTTATCATCTGACACTATAATTAACATTTTTCATCCTTTCGTTTAACCACACCACATTTTTGAGGAGTATAACCTCCCCACCGCTTCTCCTCCGAAATCATGAGTGAATGTAAAATTGACATACAACATACTTATCATTACTAATTGTAATCATATGAATCTAAGTTTTCTTACATTTGTGTCGTATGAGCCGAACTCCTCTCCAAATGCCCTATGAAAACTGAAATTTGGGTATGTTGATGTTCGCGACTCACTTTTCTGTATGAGATCAAGAATAAAATTTTTGAGCCGTTTGTCCCCTCTCCATCCATTCTCAAAATTAGAAAAAAAAAATCTTTAATTTTTTTATTGATGAAATTTGATTTTCATTTTGGAGTTTTTTACTTTTATATTGTATGATTAGAAAAATTACGAAAATATCATGCTAATTATCGCGTAATACTGAAAAAACTGATGAAATTTGGTTGATCTTTCCTTATTATAAAACTTTTTCATATCATATACATAATGTCCTTCACTTTATCTCTTAACAGGCTAAAATTAATGTACCGTAGTCACTTGCGCTCACTTTATCATCTGACACTATAATTAACATTTTTCATCCTTTCGTTTAACCACACCACATTTTGAGGAGTATAACCTCCCCACCGCTTCTTCCTCCGAAATCATGAGTGAATGTAAAATTGACATACAACATACTTATCATTACTAATTGTAATCATATGAATCTAAGTTTTCTTACATTTGTGTCGTATGAGCCGAACTCCTCTCCAAATGCCCTATGAAAACTGAAATTTGGGTATGTTGATGTTCGCGACTCACTTTTCTGTATGAGATCAAGAATAAAATTTTTGAGCCGTTTGTCCCCTCTCCATCCATTCTCAAAATTAGAAAAAAAAAATCTTTAATTTTTTTATTGATGAAATTTGATTTTCATTTTGGAGTTTTTTACTTTTATATTGTATGATTAGAAAAATTACGAAAATATCATGCTAATTATCGCGTAATACTGAAAAAACTGATGAAATTTGGTTGATCTTTCCTTATTATAAAACTTCTGAAGTTTACTACTTTTTCCTAAGAATAAAATTATTAAATTGTGATTACTGTTTAAAGATTAAATGCAAGCAGCAAATGAAGTAATCGATTTAAAAAATTATTCATGTAATTTATTTTAAAGAATATTTTAAAATAATAAAATAATATTTATACTATTTTTAAATTTCTTTTTTTTAGAGACAAATAAGCTAAATCTGCAAAATAGTCATAGTACATGAAGCAAAAAATTACAATACTTGAATATAGAAGATAATTTGAAAGAAATTTGAAATAACATGAATCCATCCTCCTGAAGTCTATTTTTATTGCCCATAATTCTTGAGAAAATAAATTTCAACTGCAATTGCAATGAATAATGAAACAAAAAAATTATCACAAAAATATATATATTTTTACTTTTTTTCTTTCAATTATTAGAAATAAAACAACAGTATTTTAGGGTGCTATGTAACACCTACATCACAATATTACAAAAAATATAATTAAAAATGCATATTATGTTTTTACCGAATGAAGATCACCATCTTTGAGATCTCTAAGCGAAAATATTAAACGCAGTTTATTAATAGATAATGTTTTTCTCATCTTAAAAAAATGAAGGAAAACTTGCATTCGATCAAAGTAAAGTTTTATGATTACAATTACAATCATTTCTTAGTATTACTCTTACACCTGCCACGTTTCTTCTTAGTAGTTGTAATTTGTTTTTTATTTAAAAGAGTATTTTTTGGAGCCAATACTAAACTGTTCACTGGATTTAGTTGTTTACGTGGTACAGACAGATGTTGCTGAACGAGATCTGCTAGTTTTCCTTGTTGGGCGAGCATTGAAAGAAAGGTACATATAAATTGATCGTAGTTATGAACTCGACGAGAATCATCGATTTTATATTGCTTTCGTTTTTCTTGCTCATCGCGTAACTGAGCTGTAAAAAAAAAATAATAATATTAAAAAAAAAATTCAAGAATTATTTTTTAGAGGAAAAAATTTATTGATTTACTTTCGCAAGATGTTATTTCATTTTCTAAATTTTTGGCTAATGCGAGTAGATCTTTTGGAGCAAATGTATGATGCGATGGCTCTACTTTTTTATTCTCACCAGGTTGCTCTTCAGTTTTCTTTTCAGCTGCTAATGGACTCATGCGCATTCTATTTGGTACACGTTGACTAGAGGGTTTTTCCCATCCAGGTGGTAAAGCTCCTGCTTCTAAGCAGACTTTTCTAACAGCAGAATCTTTTGTTTTTGAGCTTTCCCCAACATCACCCATGGCTACTCTGATAACAACGAATTTATTAAAGTCTTTTGTACATGGGCTATTTTGACCTGGTGAATTGAAAGCAGAACCAACTTCGGAAGAGGTATCTGTACTGGAAGAACTAGGAGCTGGTGAGGTTTGAATTGTAAGTGGAGTAGAGTAATCTGGTTTCTTTTCATTAAATTCGACTTTTTTGTCAGTATTATCGGGACCAGTAACTACTACTGAGATTTTGGAAGAATGTTCGGAATCTGTTCCTTTTGCCAAAATAACTTTATCGCGATCGGTAAATTCAGATTTAACATATGGTTTATGTTTACCAGAAGTTTTTAATAATTTGTTAGCTGTATGCATATCTGGGGAATCGGATTTAATTCTGAGAGGAGATAATAATGGTCTTTTAGTACCACTGGGTGATATTTGGGAATCGTGTTCAGATATGGTAGGAGATAAGGAACATGAACTGTTAAGCTGTTGTAACTGTTGGTGCGCTTCTAGTACAATTTGACGATTGGTACGTAACATATTCAACTTATGGGTAAGAGCTAAGCGTTTATCTGGTACGACAGCCATCAAGTTATAACGAATATCATTATTCGCTTCATCTGTAGTAACACCTAATCGGTCTTTGATTACTCTTTGGAATTTATCTGTCCAATCCTCATATTCCTTCCAAGGACCATGATCTATCGGATATGGCTTTAAGCCATCCAACTCAAATAAGTGACCATTGATGGGAACGTAGCTGACGAAATGGTAAGCATCGCCAACGAACCTAAAAAGATGAATATTATAAAAATTTTATATCACTTACTAATAATTTTAAAAGTTTGACTTACTTTCCCGTACTTATACCGGTAGTTTTATCCATTCTATGTCTAGCCTGTGGGGTAGCGTGGGAATTATGAGCTTTGGCTAACTCAGGGGTGTTTCCAATAGCCCACCCTTTATTTTCAGGACCCATTCCAACGGTATGACTTTTCAAACGATTTAGGGTTTCTCCAAGTTGTATTTTTGGACAATTCAATAACACTGAAAGTAAAGCGTGAGTAGCGCAGCTATTCGGGACCATTTGTTGCGCGAAGAATAAATTGTTAACGACTTCTTCATCTTTGACAAACGTGTTTCCTTTATCGACTATTTTCCTCCGAGACCGTCTTTCTTCAGTCCATCGGAAAAGGAAAATGAAACCATAAACTGGGTTTTCAATGGGTTTTTGTAAATCGTATATTTCTTCAACCTGAACTCCTTTTACCCCAAAATCTTCCAAGAGTAAAGTGAATAACCCAGGATCGCTTTCCAGTTCTAACCATCCTTCGCTGAGCTGATTTATGTCCACAGGCATCTTGGCTACATTCAAGTTCAGTATTAATCTAAAAGTAAACAAATACGTGAGCTTGTTTATGACTTGTTTTTAGTTTCTAAATGTAATGTTAGGCCTGTTTTGAATTATTTAAAACTTCAACTATAATTAATATATTTTATTTAATTTATTTAAGATATGTACGAGTAGATACCTGAATCTAACCAAATATCATTTTGTTTAGAAAAGCAATATTAAATTATTTTTGAATCCAAATATTGCAGTACCAAGACAGTGAGACTTTTGAAAATTGATTTCATATATATTTTCAATTGCTCAAATTATAAATAAAATAAGTGGAAAAACGCAAATTTTGTTGATTTTTTATCATTACGTAACTAGGAACTGAAAACAAAATATTTGTTTTCATATTCATTTACAAGGTTGCAATGATGCCGACTTCAATTTCCTCAAAATCGTAATTTATTGTTTAAAAGATTCATTTTGATTAAGAATTTAAATTGTTTCTGTAAATAATTTAGTTATAAAAATGGAAGAAAAAAATCGAGAAAAGGAAATGATTGATGATTAATGCAAAAAAAAAATTGAAAAGTAAAAAGTAATTTCGCTTTCTTGAATTCTTCTTGATACAACACTGCAATCTAGCATACATGCCTTCGCAATTATGAAATATCTCAACTTATCGCTTATCATGTTTTATCAATTAACCCCTCTCCCTTGGCTTTCTCAAGTCCCATTTTTTAGTGTTTGTTATCAACCCTAACAAATTTATCCATGTGCTTTGAAATTTTCAGAGGGTGTTTCGGCTTTTTCTTTCTCAATTTTGTAGATAATTTGTTATAATTATGTACGTATCCATTTCTTGTTTTTCATTAATAGAACCATTATTAAACCTTGAATATTCTTCAATGTATGTATAGTGCTGTAACAATTTCCTAATACTTTCGTTTTAGGCTACTCAAGAAGTGAGGCCATTTGTGACTATCCAAAATGGAAATATTTGAAACAGTCTCTCATCCCTCCAAAAAAATTGATGTGTTTCAAGTGGAGGATAGCGTTGCACTGATAAGCTCTACAACTCATCATGAAATCGGAACCAATGGCATATTTACAATTAAAGTCATCGCAGGTTTCTTTGAAATTTTAGGTTACATGTTAACCCCTAACTCGTCTATCGTGGAAGTATGTTCTACGAAAGAGCATTCCCTGAAAATAAAGCCTTTACCACTGAACCGTGAAAATAATGAAGTCTTGAATCAGTCGTATTTAATATCATTGGGGATTCCAGAAAATGTGATCGAAATTGTATTAGCTAATTTCACTTCTGTTGACTATCTGTTGATGGTAACCGTAATCGAACGTTCTACCCATTTTATGAAGTACATTGATACCTACGTAGAGTTCCCTATATTTTTCAATAAAAAATACGAAACCCCAGTTATTTCTCACATTAGTAGCGATGTTCCAAGATACAATACAATCAACATTCGTCAAGAATGGAATAGTTTGGGATCAACATTGACTAAAGGATCGAAAAGAGGTTTGGAATATGCATGTTAGTTGTTTGAAATTACGAAGTTTAGAAGAACTAATTTTAATCGTCTCTTTCAGTCGTTTTAAGCGGAGGAAAAGGAGTAGGAAAATCTACGTTATTGCGTTATTTGGTAAATAAAAGCTTAGCAAGTGGTCATCAAGCACTCATTTTAGATTTTGATCCAGGTCAAGCTGAATTTACGGTTATGGGTTGTATTAGTGCAGTTTTAGTTACCAAACCTCTATTAGGTCCTAATTATTCTCATTTGGTTTCTCCTATCAAGTAATAAAAATTTATCTCTTGTATTCGTGTGTTATTAGATGAATAAGATTTTGTAATAAGATTCTGTTCTAGATCTATATATTTGGGTTGCATATCAGTTTCTAATTATTCAAAACAATATTTGGAAGGTGTGAAGAAGATAATTGAATTGTGCATGTCTACAGAACCATATCATGATATACCTTGGTTCATTAATACTATGGGATTTACCAAAGGTATATACGAAATAATATGATTACTGTGATGTCTATTTTAAAGGAAAAAAACACGTATATTAACGCATTATAATTCTGATTTAGGACTAGGTGTTACGTTGCTGAAAGAAATAATATTAAATGTACAACCCACAGATGTTATTCAAATTAATTCTAAAAATAAATTGGATAATTTTCCTGAAAGACTGACGCCAGGATTCATTTCAAATCAAAGTGACTCTTTTCAGTGTTCTCTGAATTATACTTTACATGTTTTACCCTCCGCATCAAAAAATTCCAACATTTCATTCGATCCTGTTACTTGGTAAATTAATAAACAAAAATTTCGCCTAATTATTTTTTTATTTGATTAATCGATTAATCAAAAATGATGTATTTTAGGGGATTAAATCCTGCGAAGAAGCGTGGACTCGTTGCCCTATCTTATTTTTTCAATATGTTGCAAAATGAAAGTCTAAATTTTTTAGAATGTTTACCATACAAGTAAGTTGTAATAATTTTTCATCGTTTTGCTTGAAGCTTACTTATTAATTTTTTTTTTCTTTCGTAGAATCAATATCAAGAATCTCAACATTGTAATTGCTACTAATGATACGCTTATTGAATTGGCAAATTTTCATAAATTGAGTTGCATTAATGGTAATATGGTTGCATTGTGTTATTCGGAAAATAACTCCGAATTTATCGATTGCTTAGGTTTCGGTAAGTGGTATTTTCTAAATAAAAGATTTGTTCGAGCTGTATTTAATTTTAATTATTTTTTTAGGGATCGTAAGAGGAGTAGATTTTGAAACTGAAGAAGTATTTATTATAACTCCGCTGAATGAATCGGAATTGGAACGTGTTAATGTTATACATATGAATCCTGCTATTCAGCTTCCAAAATCTGTGCTTAAAAAACAATCATCAGTTGTGCAAAATGTATTGCCTTATGTCGCTCAAGTGTTTCCTTCCCGCCTAAACCAGTTGATTAGAAGGAGCACTAGTAGGATTAGGCCTTATAGTCTGGGAAAGAATGTTTGATCGTTTTGGGAAAAAAATGCTGTGACGTGTTATTTTGACTATCTTCTAATGTCAATGTACCTCACTTATTTCAATTTTTGCGTTCTTATTTATTACAATAAATTTTTTTCTCAACATCTATATTTGTTAATTCTTCGTGTAATTTTGTAACTGCGAACCAATAGAAAAAATGTAGATAATGAGTTGATGCGGAATTAATGAAAAAGATACGATAAGTTGGAAATTTCTATTAAATTTCGTGTAAGTGTTTTTTTTTTTTCGTAAAAATGAAAGTAGTACCATGAAATCTTTCACGAGGTCGCGAATGTTATCAACTTCTTTGAACAATTACACTGATAACTGATAAGACTTGTTTACCTAAGTTAAGTAGTAGCGTGCGAGTTTCATTCTTGGCAAGTTCACACAAATTATACCTCATTCGATCGACTGTGTATTAAAAAATACTATGAATATTCGCAGATAGTAATTAGTGAACAAATCACCTGGAAAGTAATTCAGTTTTCCAAGTTTTTGCCTAAGGAATTTCGTGTTGGAATGTAAATATAATTTTTGTTGACTATATCCATATTACGTGAGTATTATTTTAATTCAATTTTTTTTTCAGTTCTTCGGTGCACAGAACTATGAAGAAACGAATTTCCAAAATTTTAATCGCCAATAGAGGAGAAATAGCATGTCGTATCATAAGATCAGCTCGTAAATTAGGCATTAAAACTGTATCTGTTTACAGCGAAGTTGATAAAAATTCTCGCAATGTACTCATGGTATGTGTTAATTCACATTCATTGTGTTAATATTCCTCCCAGCTTCTTTGAAATTTTACGAACTCGAAAAATTATTTTTTACAGTCCGATGAGGCATACTGTATCGGTCAAGCTGCGAGTCAAGATAGTTACTTGAATCAAAACAAAATCATAAAGGTTGCGAAAGACTCGAAATGCGACGCTGTTCATCCAGGATATGGCTTTCTGTCAGAAAATACTAATTTTGCTGAGTTTTGTGATAGAAATGGACTAATCTTTATCGGTCCACCAGCTAACGCAATTAGAGATATGGGGATCAAAAGGTTATTATCTTCATTTGAAAGATAACTAGACTTATTTATGTATTTTTGATGTTTTAATTTTGAAATAGGTTTATTGCTATTTAATGGCCAATTTTTTGATGTAGCACTTCGAAAAAAATTATGTCGGAGGCAGGAGTACCAATAATTCCGGGATATCATGGCGATGATCAGTCAAATTTGACTCTTCAGATCGAAGCCGAACGAGTTGGTTTCCCATTGATGATTAAAGCAGTGTACGGTGGAGGTGGTAAAGTGGGTATTAAAAAATTATGCCACTTTGCAAAATTTATTGAAATATAACTTTTAATATTTCCCGCGCATTTTTAGGGTATGAGAATAACGTTAAGCAAAAAAGAATTTTTATCTCAACTAGAATCGGCACGAAGAGAATCGCAAAGCGCATTTGGCGATCAAAGCGTTCTTCTGGAGAAATATATCGTAGCTCCAAGACACGTGGAGGTCCAGGTATTTGCGGATTTATTCGGTAATTGTGTTCATCTAAATGAACGAGATTGCAGTGTTCAACGACGTCATCAGAAGGTGCTAGAAGAAGCGCCAGCTGTGAGTGAATGAACGTTGATCGGTAATTCGATATCTGATGACTGTTGAGCATTCGGTGAGATTTTTTTTTTGTTTTTAGCCAAGAATAGATTCTTCGTTGAGAAATGAAATTGGTTCAGCTGCGGTACGGGCTGCTAAAGCTGTCAGATATGTTGGAGCAGGCACCGTTGAATTTATTTACGATGAGTCTACCAGGAGTTTTTATTTCATGGAGATGAATACACGTCTCCAAGTGGAGCATCCGATTACGGAAATGATCACCGGAACTGACCTAGTAGAATGGCAGATTAAAGTACGAAAGCACGAATTTTACTAATTATCAAATTATAAATGGAATTTAGCTATCTGCATATTTTACTGTTTTAAAGGTAGCTAATGGTGAAGAGCTTCCGATGAAGCAAGAAGAAATACCGTTGAATGGACATTCCGTAGAAGCTAGAATATACGCAGAAGATACTTATAATGGATTTTTACCTAGTGCCGGGCAACTTGCATATCTTCACTTACCACAGGAAACCTCGGACGTTCGAGTTGAAGCGGGTAATTTCGTAGGATAAGTATACATCATGAAATGTTTTTGAACGATGTAAATTTATATTTAAAATTTATTTCGCATCGATAGGTGTTGTAGAAAAAGATGAAGTATCTGTTCACTATGATCCTATGATTGCTAAACTCGTAGTATGGGGACCAACTAGATCAGAGGCATTTTCAAAATTACGCTCCAAGCTATTGGAATGCAATGTAAATTTATAAATGAATATAAATTAACGCTTGATTTGTAGGCGATAGTGAAATGATTTTGTCGTTGAATTTTAGATAATTGGACTAAATACAAATTTAGAATTTTTAACCAGTCTATGTTCTAATAAAAACCTGCTGGATGGAAAAGTCAACACTGATTTCATCAATGAAAATAAAGATGAACTTTTGCAGAGATATGAACCAAAACCGGAAGAAATCGTTCAGGTAGGAATAATTTCTCACATGAGATTGCTCTAAGACCAATGAATACACAAAACACAGAATTGGACAAATAGGTTAAATTTAGTCAATAGTTGTAATTTTTTGAATTAAGATTTTCTTTCTCATTATGTTGAGACATTATAAAAATTACTTCTTTGCGTAAGAAGGAATTTCTCTCGTTCTCTTTGTCTCCAGTCATTTCATTAAGCATCACCTTGCCAATAATTTATGAATAAACAAAAATATTTTCCGGCATTTTTTTCATTCTCTTCCATTCTAGTGAAACAGAAATAGATAAAATAGTGTTATTAAGTCGAACAAATTGTTATAAAAATTTGTTTGATTTTTTCTGTGAGAGAATAACATATCAAAATTCTTCTTGTTACGACTCCTCTGAAATACTTTTTCAGACGCCTCACCGCCTAAAAACATGTTTTTCATGCATATTTCTTCAAAATTAAATTTTACAAAAAAAAGGTCATGAAATAAGTTGACTGCATTGAATTTCCTGCGATTTTGTTCTTATACATTTTTTTGTGCGAACTCTTGGAGAGGCGCTAGGAGAGGACACCCTATAATGGCATTAATGACTATATGAAGAATACACATATTTGCCGTTCTATAACATAGAAATTATTGCATTCATGCTTGGGGATGACTAAATGTAACATGTATGAACCTATTAACTCCTCCTCACCCCTACCCACTCTATAGAATGTTATACCGCCTACTCTCACTATTCTCTGAAAATGTGGGTCCATATAATGCATGGTGTATTTACTTGATTGATGCTCACATCTGAAATAGCCATTTTCATGCGACTCAAAAAGCTTTCAAAGGTTAAGCAATAGTCACCTTCTTCCCCTGTAATAAAATCATTCAATTTTTAATAAATGCCTATTTGCCTAAATTTATGAACAAAAATTAGAATACAAAATTCTCACATCATGTAGAAATCTAATGACATAAGTGAGATGAAGAATAATGTTCATTATCGCATAATAGCCCAAAATATGAATAAAAAAAAAATTTAATATTTTAATTGAAAATTGTTTATTACTTTTAAACATAGGTACTTATAATTTTTTGATGGAAAAAATATCAACAAAATCTACTTCATTTAGTATTGATTTTCCCAAACAAGGGCGGAGCTAGAGGGGAGCCTTACAGGGTCAGGCCCTTAAAAAAAAATTCGGCCCATCTAATTTTTTTAAAAGATTTTAAAATTTTTTCTTAAAGAAAAAAAGAATAGGTATATATTACAACTTACTACAGACAACGGAAAATCAAAAACGAATAGACACATTTGATTATTTTAGCTATTCAAAGTAACTATTTTATAATTTTCAATTATTTGTGTAACTCAAAAGTCACCAAGCGACATAAGTTTGAGTTGGAGCGTGTGGTGGAGCAGTTCCCCTCAAACCACAGAAACAGCAGATTTATTCTGTATTAATCCTAAGTTTCATAAATACCTATATTTAGGTTTTTATTTTTTGTTAAGCATACGTTTTTTGAATAAGTAATTTTTTTCAATTGAATAGGAATTTTTACTTAAGTATACTTGAAATTTTACATGTCGACTTAATTTTCCAATTGCTACCCCCCCACAGTTTCATTAAATAAGTAATTTTTGCTACTAATAATTTGACTCAATTCCGAACTTGGCTTTTCTGTGCCCACCTGAGAAATTTCCTTATTTTTCCCACCCTTCCTGAATGCTGAAATCCCGAATAAACGACTTTCAAATTTTTTTTGTTTTTATTATTGTTAACCCAACACTATGTTGTGGGCTATAGCTCTCAAATACTCTATCAAAAAACAAATAAAAACCTTGTAATTATTTTGAGAATCATTTCATTTGATATTTTCATACATACCTAATTCATATCACGTCTCTATTCATCTTCCTCAGACAGACTAAACTATTCCAGGAAACCTAAACCTTACTCTCTTGCAAATGTGCCTCTAGCCAAAGTTGCAGTATATAGCACAATAAAAAAAAAAAAAAAAGGGGGAAAATACATACCTAATTAATTACGCCTCTTAATATGCGAAAGTTATACAACCTCAAACTGCAATAACAACCCACAGTATCAACAAATGAAATTGGAATATTTCTTTGAAAAATGATGAAAGCCTTGCCTTCAAAAAGTAATCTAGATCTTTGAAATCTGATCATTCTTTGTCACGATCTGAAAGAAGTTATGCTCACAGGTACTCCTCTGATGAATCTAAAATCTAGAAATTGTAGAGAAGTCATAAAATTATGTATATCTACATTTCCTTACTCTTCCTTCATATGTAGCATGAATCGAACATTATTTTCTGGAGCTCCCTTTCTCTGCTCCCTCCTCTCCCATCTTCATATCAAGGTTAGGTCTGAAAGTGGATGTACCCTTACTTCGAAAATCATCGGTCTGCTGATCCCTGGCTGCTGCTTTTAAGCACAGCGAAAGCTCAAAGTTCACAATTTTCATATACTTTCAACCGAAAATCCTGAAAGTTAAAATTGGTGTCAAATTACAGGATTTTTTGGCTGAATCCGAGTATGTAAGTCTACAAGCCCTAAAGTACTGCCATCGGCTCGGCAGAGGGGGTCAAAGGGGGAGAAAACTTGAAAAAATTCACATAAAAATCGCATAATTTAGTTTAAGTAGATTTAATAAATGCTTTTAAGTATTACTCATGAGCAACAATAACTTCTTAATTATTTTCACAAAATTTCACATTTGGGGCGGTGGGGCGTAGGAAAACATCTACAACTCATGTAAATGGGCATGCGATACATCGAAAAAATAAATTTAGTGCCTACATTTTGTTAAGAATAAAAAATACCTTTACGTACAACCCTCTGAAAACAAGAAAATATGCTACATGACTAAAATGAGTCACAAGGATTTTTTTATTGAAAAAACGAAGAACTTCTATTGAACAAATATGGCGTTCCAGAATACCTCCCTTTTAATAGTGCTCTGATTATACTAGACACGAATAAATAATTGTCTGCGCGTAAGTTTGTTATTGTCGCATCACATCATTTGAATTTCGTTGAAAACTTGCTACTTTATTTTTGTGGCAGAATTTATGAAAATATTACATCTTAAAATAAATGTTAGCCTTCCAATCACAGGTAACGGAAAGACTATAGATTAAAGATGAAAGAAACACATCTATATGATTTTTATGTTATACAATATGTTTTGGGGATCCCTGAGGAAGAGAACACTTGATAAATGTAACCTCCGATTTAGTTTAAGCAATACCACTCGCTGAATCAGTAGTTGTACCATTTACTTGTGATTTTATCATAATTATGTGTATAAGACGAAAAAGGGCGAAATTCAACGAATATAGCAAACTATAAAAATATTTTTAGAACCCCTAAAAATTGAAAAAATTGTATAAAAATTTTTTTATGATTTTAGGATGGCAATACAAAAAGAATAGCTCGAAACCGAAATTAATTGGCATAAAAATAATTTTTTTCGAAATAAGGAATAACATCAAAATTTCAAAACTTGGACCCCAATATGTGAAGGTAAATATTAACCTAGAAAGTTGCAATTTTTTGAGCATTCTTTTAGAACCATTTGACAACTTTTTTTGCCTAAGGGTCATCGATTTTCGAAAAAAAACCAAAATTCGTTCCACCCTAGTACCTACGTACCTAGCACTACCTACCTACCACCCAAGTTTCATCGAAATTGGGTTCTGGGCCTGATTCGCCATTTTTATCCTCCTATGCCCTTTGTCGATTATCTAATAAATAGGAATATTTTATAGGCAGCGTTAGGATTGATATTATGGGAAAACGAACGAGATTTTGAAAAAACTGCTCAATCAGAAGACCCTTTTGATCCGTTTTTCACTTTAAGAGGATTCCGTGTCAATCATTTGTATACAAGAAATATTAAATTTATCGATTCAACGGGCAAAGGTATGCCTAAATTATACGCATAATTTTTATAGTTTATGTATGGCCATGCACGTATGTATAATTATTGTTATTTCAATGTTTAATTTCAGAACACAATTTACAAATAACTTATGAAAAGTCGAAATCGTATGCTGTCCAAATTGACGGTATTGACAAAATATTCCGAGTAGAAGGCTATTTAATTAAAGAGCCTGATAATAGAATTACGATGATTACACATTTCGCCGATACTGTTTCGAAGTGTAAATTATTTTTTAAAGATGACTTCGTCCATATTTTTACTCCAGTGAGTGTTCTATTCAATTTTTTTTTTTTTTTTATTTATTTATTGATTGTAGAAAAAGAAATAACGAAAGAATTAAAAATCATAATTATCTTTATGCTTTAGAACGGCACGTTTAGTTTTGAAAACTGGCAGCCCAAGTTATTAGATAAAACATCTACCTCTAGTAGCACTGGTGCTATTTCTCCGATGCCTGGAATTGTGAACAACGTTTTAGTTAAAGTTGGTGATGAAGTTACCGCCGGTGATCCTGTGATGATAGTAATTGCTATGAAAATGGAGGTAAATTTTAATACTAGGTAGTGCTTTTGTAGAAATGTATTTTGATGTGTAGTATTGATTCGCTTTTGCTGTTTATTTTAGCTTGTTATAAAAGCTTCGAAAGATGGCATTATTAAAGAGGTATTGTATGAAGTAGGAAGTAAAGTTCCAAAAAGTGTACCTGTGATTAAATATCAAGATGATTGAAAATTTCGTTACCATTTTTTAGCATTTTTTAATTTTGTTGTTTAGTACGATTAATTATTTTTATATATTTTTTTATTCCGTATAATATGTTTACTTGCATCATCTATACAGTAATACTTCATTAGTAGGTACTTATTTTGATTGAATGAGGACATTCCATGGTAGTATTGTTTTATTTGATAGAATGTATTTTTTTCTTTGCTTAAATCATTTGAAAAGCTTGGATTTTAGCATGCCTGGCTTTTACCTGATTACATTTTTGTTTGTAATTCCTACATTATTTATGCGATGTAATCGCTAAAAAAAAAATAAGAATTTTATTTTACGTGCTAGTGCGTATATATGAAGCGTAACTATTAGAATTCGTTTTTATCGTGAGGAAAGTAAAATGATACAAGGATGTAAATATTGCGCACCCACGGGAATTTGATTTTCAAGCTGTTCATGCAGTGCTTTAGTAATTGTGCGTAAATAAAGGGATGAATTTTATCCACCCACATTTTCTCAATTCTTTCGGATGCATTATGAAATTAAAATTGTTTTGAAAATCAATATCAGTGTTTTCTTTTACTTTCATTTGGAGGTTAATAGTCTTCATTTCTATTATGGAGAATCCCCGTAGGAAAAATTTATTACAATGTGTGATGGAATAAAGAAAACGCGTTGGGGAAAACTAACAATGTTCTTATTTCATTAACGTTGCCAGGTGCTAAACAGTGCTACCTAAAATTAACTTTACTTTTTATTTTAAATTTAGACATGCAACTGTTTCGTATTTTACGTTAGTATTTAGGCTCTGCAAGAAGTAAACATAATTTGCGTGTAGATTTTAATGTCAATCAAATTTTTTATACGGGGAAACGAAAGTTGGAAACTTTACACTTTTTTCTATCGAGTAAACGAGTTCTGGGAAATAATTATTTTTGGCTCTTTTATCTGGGAAAGTTTTTTGTGACTTCAATGGTTGAAACAATAGATGAAAAATAATTTTTTAGAATTATAATTATTCTTGCGGAAATTATAGCGTTAAATGTAATTATGGTTGCACATTAGGAAAAAAAAATTATACAAGGGTTATTAAGAAATTTCACCACCTAATATTATTTACACTTAATTATCACGAAATTAATTCTTCTATATTTCATATTGTTGTTCAGTCGAACTGGGGAAATGCTCACCCCTTCCATACTCCATAGAAAAACATTAAAAAAGAAAATCAAATCGTATTTCAATTATGGTTAATGCGAAATTCAAAATGGTAATATTTTGAACCACTGCAACCAATAGGTATAAATGAAACGCGTCTCATTGATTAATCAACATTTTACACGCCATATAGCGCCGACGATATTTATTCACAGATAGTAAAGGCAGTAAAATAAAGTTGGACGGGAGTGCGATGTTTCCCATTAAAGTTTAAATTTTATGCATTTAGGTGTATTTAATGGTAGCGCAATAATTAGAAATTATATACCATGATAGTTGCCCTACATGAATGGGAATGAGTTCTTGCGATGTGATATCCGTAAGTATTGGTTGTACATATTTTATATTCTCGAAGTGATGGAATTGAGTTACCGTGCAAAGGGTTCGTATCATCATGTATAGATTGTGCTCACTGAAATAATTATTTTTTCGAACTAATCGGTATCGAATTTTTTTCTTTTTTAGAAATTAATATGGGCATGATAAGGCAAGCCGAACCGGGAAAATCGGATGATGATTCGAATAAATTGAAAAAATTCGAAAACGTTGCCAAATCAGTAGTCGCTGCGGTGGGCAAACAGAATGTTAAAACATCCTACATGATTAAAGGTGAGCTATTATGTTGGCGAATTTAATTTCAAAAAGCTCGTAAATTAATGTACGCTGTGAAGTAATTTCTCTAACACTGTTGATTAATTTTCTGCACGTTACAAGAATAAGGAACAAGTTCAGATAAAGGGTTTTGTATACTTTATAGTCTCCCTTGAAATTTCAAAGTTCAAGGTTCTGTTGAAAAAGTTTGTTTTTGTGTGGTATACGTCAAAATATGTTTATTGAATTTAAATGAAATATTTCAGTAATTTTCTTCAACGCTACAAAGTAATTACGAGTGTGTGGAATGTGATGAGAATGTTTCGCAATCTGTTGTCCTTATTTCGGTGTATCAGATGTATGTAGATGTTGCAAATGATACGTTTCAATTAGATTTATTATAATTAATGTATTATTATCATTTTTTTAAATTTGAAAATGTTTGACAATGAACACAGAGATCTCATGGTCGATTCGTTATTTGATCGGTATTTAATAAAATTCATCACCAATATCAATTAAACAACAAGTTAATTAGTCTCTAATAATGTGTGATTGTAAAATCTTTAAGAGTATACGTAAATAATTCAAGTAGGTAGAGAAGCTCTTTCGTATCTGAAAAATACGCGATGAATACTCGATGAACGTTTTAATAAATTTTTGATTATATAATCGAATAAGATTCACTTGACTTCTTTTTTTCGAATTTATGATGAATTTATTAAATTCCAAATTAGTTAAAATTGAGCTAATTTTCCAGTAAACTTCACTGTAATACAAGATATCTACATTGAAAAAAAAAAAAAAAACCAAACTAACAATTTATTATTATTATTACATTTTCAAGATGAGCAAATATATATTGATGTTGAGAGAGGGTAATTTCGTTCAGTTTGTGAACCTCCAATTATCAACATTTGAACTTGACAATAACTTTTTAATCACTAAATACAGCGCTGTTTAGAGAAAATCCGGGCCCCAGGATAGGAGGAAAAGTCATAAGAGCAAAAAAAAAAGTCGTGGAGGTGAAGACAGATTTTTAGTGCAGATGCGTCAAGTCGCTGGCGCTCAGTGGGTCCTGAAAAAACCCTCGAACCCGGGGGAAACCCCCCTTTTCTTTCTCCCTCTGCTCAGATCTGGCTAAATACACATATGGTAGAAATACACATTTAGGATGGTACTCTCGATGTATGTGGCCAAGAATTGCATTTTCAGTGACAAATTACTTCTACTTCAAATCTTCAAAGGGACTTGGCCCTCAAAGAGTTATGAATGGATTCAGAACATTCCATTATTTTCATCTCTAAGATACATTTTATCGTAAAAGTCGATATCGCAGCGCTACCTAGAAGTACATACTATCCCTTATTGAGTTTACTTGGTTGGGGACATTAGATATTTTGATTTAGGGCTACCGTGAATTTATTTTTCGTGCATTACTTTTTTTGAAACTTACGATGACTAGGTCACAGAATGCGTAGGTAGTGTGATTTCCAAATTCACGAATAATTAAAAAAATAATATAATAATAAAAAAAGTAAAATAAAAAAGCCGGCGAGTATTCATAAAATTCGCTCAAAATTTGGTGAGAGACTCTTCTCGAAAATGCGCAGAACAACCTTTTTTTGTTTTTTACGATAAATTTCAAAATGGCGGATCACTCAAATTTTGAGGGGGGCTGAAGAAGGGGCAAATAGCTCAAATTTTTCGTTTTTGATCTCATATGAAAGAATGAGTCACGGACACTAACATATCCAAATTTCAGCTTCCTAAGTGCATATTGAGAGGAGTTAGATCAAAAAACGGCTTTTTGAGGAAGTTTTGAGTCATGAAATTTCTTGAATCTTCCATATCTCCCCACCAAATCAAGTTAAAGAGGTCAAATTTTGTGTGTGAGGTTAGTTGGTGACCAGAATATGACCTCTTGAATTTGGATCAAAATGGATCCAAAATGGCGGATTATCAAAATTTTGAGTAGAGCTTGAGGAGCCTCAAGTTGGTAAAAATGTAATTAATATGAATTCATATGGTTATTGGGGATAAGTTGTATACTATATCCCGAATTCACTTCCATACATGATGTTGGGGGGGAAGGCGGGGTTATCAACCTAAAATAGTGGTGGGGTACAGGAGGGGTCGAAAATTTTTTATTGCTGTGTCATATGATAAAATGAGCCCAAGTGACAAACGTATTTTGATTTTAGCTTCCTCAGTGATTTTGGAGGGGAGTTAGAGCAAAAAACGGCTTTTGGAGGGGAAATTGCTGCAGGAAATTTCATGAATCTTCCATATCTCATCACCAAATCGGCCTAGAATGGTCAAACTTTGTGTGTAGGATTAGTTTGTGACCAGAATATAACCTCTTAAATTTGAGTCAAAATGGATCCGAAATGACGGATTATCAAGATTTGAAGATAATTTGAGGACCCTCAAATAGTTATAATTTGAGAAATATGTGTTCACATGATTATTTCATGGCAAGAAATACTACATTTGCGCCAAATTCAACTTCTTAAGTGTTTTTGGAAAGGATAGGGTAGGGGTTTTCAGACTTGGTATTGGGTGTGGCCTGTAGTCATGAACGGTTAAGCAAGGTTATTACTAAATCAAAACAAGCTCCAGTTAAAAACTCAGCTCCAGTAATGCGGCATGGCTGCTTACTTTTTTTTTTTTTACTTATTCGAGGCTGCTCAAGTTCTTCTCAAATTTTGACAATCCGTCATTTTGGATCCATTTTGAACCAGATTGAAAAAGTCGTATTCTGGTCTCAAATTTATCCCAAATACAAAGTTTTATTTTTCTAAGTTGATTTGGCGAAGAGATGTGGAAGATTCGAAAGATTCCATCGCTCAAAACTTCCTCAAAAACCCGTTTTTCACTTTAACTCCTCTCCAAATGCACTTAGGAAGCTGAACTTTTGATATATTGGTGTCTGTGGTTGATTCTTTCGTATGAAACCAAAAACAAAAATTTCGAGTCTTTCGCTCTTTCTCCAGCCCCAATGAAAATTTGAGGGATCTGCCATTTTAAGGTGTATCGAAAATCTAAAAGAACTACTTTTGCGTGTTTATATGTAGCCTTTCTCAACAAATTTTCAACAATTTTCATCCATACCCACCAACACTATGCGCGAGTGAAAGAAAATATTCATGCTAAGAATGTGGACATTTATCCACGGACGTTAACTGTAATATCTGAATATTTAACTGATCGCAAAATGTTGCGTTGGTGGTAGCTTATAATTTCGAATTTCAATGCTTTTTAAAACAACGTTGCGGTGGGCGTCGCTTATGTTTCTATTTCAGACCGGTTTTATTTATACGCAGCCAAATATCCAGATATTATAGTTAATGTCCGTGCATTTACAATGTAATTACAAATAGTCTTAACTCTTAAACGCAAAAATTTGAAGACTCTCCCTGCCCCTCCCCTCTTCTAAATCCGATGGGCTGTAGTAGCTGTCTTTTTCAAAATTGAAAACTCAGCTAAAAATTAGGCATTAAGTTGTCTACATTGGTAACAAAGGCATATGAATATGCTTTCAGATCGAAAGTAAAACATCTATTCAACACTCTAATGTTATGTTTAAGTAAAATGTACCCTGTACATTGCTGATTAAGTTGCCTGCATTCAACTAGAAGGCATCTTTCATGCCTTCGATTTAAAAATAGACAACTTGTTCAGCACTCGAAAATGTTGTGTCGAATAAATTGCTTACTTTCAAAATAAAGGTATAGAGTTGAAACTTTGTGTTGAATATGTTGCTTTCCTTTGAAATGAAGGCATCGATGAAATGAAAATAATTATGTTCAAGTTTACGATACTCTCAAAACTTCAAAAGCTTCTATTCTTGTAATACTTTCCTGAAAATCATGTTTTTTCATGTTAAATAAATTGCCTACTCTATGTCTGAAAGCAGAATATTCAAATTCCTTTTTATAGCTAATGTCAAGATAAAATGTAATTTTTTTTCGGAAATTCTGAATAAAGGGTTTGGAAATTATAAGCTGTAAATGTTTAAGACATAGGTATTTGAAATTAAGTGGAAAATATCATTGAATTATTCTAAGCTTAAGATATGAACGTTACATAGGTATAAGAAGTATATCAATGTATGGAAAATAATTCTCGTCCCGAATGAATAGTACTTTATTGATTCCTTTCACCACCTCATCAACCTCTCAAAGTTGTAGTTTTAAGCAAAAATCACTTACAATCTTCTTAGATACGCATCTTCGTAGGACAATACTCTTGGAAATTTTTTCGAAAAAAACGAATAATCCTAATATAGCTATAGGAAGGTCATAGATTTTTAGGAATTTCGAATATTCCAAAAAAATCGAGACATTCAAATGAACGTTATTTTCGCAAATTTACATTGAAAATTTTTTACTGTACACCTGCCGTTCCATCCAGTCCTGGTATTTGTTAAAAAAAAAAAATCCTTGTAATAAACTTGTAAAAATATACGAAAAGGTCAAAATCAAGTACATTTCAAATACTAATGATGAATGTTTCAAACGTCTTGCTTTCGCTATTCGAATAAAAAATAACCTCTCATTTATCAAAATTGAGCATCATCGTTATCGTATATAGTAACTAAAAAAGAATTACTTTACGATAGTTGCATTACAAAGCTGTTCGCGATACAACCATAATTTTATTTGTACGCGTATTTCGTCCAGACTCCACTATATAGTAGCTAATCGCGTAATAGTTGATCTAGTGTATACCGCATCGACAAAGTATAATTGCATTACCGTGCAAATCTGAGGGTGTTTTGTGTTGCGTGTGTTTAATATGTGGACATTTTAACGAGTAAACGAATTACAATGATTCGAAATTAGTGGAAAACTTTACCTAGGAACGGGGTTAGATGAAATTACGACAAAATTTAGAAATTAAATTTTCGCTTGAAAATTAATTTAGACTGCCAAGTGTTAAGGTCAAATTAAAGCCAAATTTGCTGCACAGTTTAGTAGATGTTTGTAATTTAGTATGAAAGGTTGTATAACTGGAGTGTGTGAGAGATGCAGTCATATTGTTCGGAGATGGTGTAATTCCTTTTGGTGACCTATAATTAATGAAATTATGTCTTCGATTGCGAATCCGTTATATCGGTTTAATAAAACACCGATCATGAGAGGTAAGTTTATGTTTCTCTTGTTTGAAATTTTTACATGATGGTGATTCGTTCATAATAATATTAATAGGCCTTAAAAAGACGTCATAAAAATTTTAGCTAGAACTACATTTTTAGAACCTTCTCCTCCCTTCAAAGAAACTCTTATGACAAACGCATTTTTGTAATAAAGTGATTACAGTAACTGGTTCGCTTTCTGACTAGTTGTACGTCACGCATGTAACAACCAATCAGCAAGTTGGAAAGTAACAAATTATCTTCACTTGCTGTTGAAATGAAAACATGAATTCAAATCACAAACTAATTCAATCGTTCACTGAAAACTGAACGATGTGATTTAGGACGATAGAAATGAAAGTACCTAGATTTTATCATATACAAATATTATTTGTGCATTAAGTTTCATCGACTTTTTCAAAACTTCAATGAACAGCAATCAATCAAGAGAAAGTGTACTAAAATTATCGCATGAAGATGAATTGGAACTTCGACCATTCGCTTCCTCAGTACCTATTATAAACTATACACGAAACTAAACAAATATATTAATTTGAAGAATATGCGCATCGACGCCTCTAATGTTGTAATAACAGTTCGAATTGAATGTCGTGACACGACTAAACTAATTTTCGTAATTATTTAATTTTCCTTCAATTAAATTCCTGCATAAATGATTCGCATGCGGAAATTTCTTTTCGCTAATCATCTTACCTTAGCTGTCAAGAAATTGCATAAAAACTAATCATTTTGACCTTGTTTGTAGAAATTTAAATGTTGCAAACCCCGGTATCAGCTACATCGTAGTATTTATTTTAAATTTTCAGTTCGATCTTGCTAGTCGTTAATGTTTTTGTTTTTTATACTTTCTTAGATCGCATAATGTACGCTCGTAGTCAACAGCGTCCTCAGAGACCACCGATTACCGGAGGACAAGCTATTACGTCGGAAATAGCGACAGTAAGTATTGATAATATTGAATTCGATGATGTTGCGAATTGAATTTAAATCGTTTTTTTTTTCATTTAGGCTTTACGATTAATAGTATTCGGTGGTTGCGCTACACCTCCGCGAGGCGAATGGCTTAGAACTGGATTGGTATTTAGAGAAGCCGAAAAAGATCTTGCTTATGGGCTAAGGGCTCCTAGGAATGGTACTAGAGGTTTGCTGTCAGCTTTGCAAGCTTATATTTTGAAGTATTTATTATTCGAGCGGAAACAAGACAAAAAATCCAACGCGGATGAGTAATATTTTGTTTTTGAGTACGAGCGTTTTTATAGAGGTTATTTTTTATGCTTACGTGAATTTCGTTATTTTTTGTATTTCAGGCTTTTGAGACCGAATAAGCTCGAGCAAACTGATGCGCTGTGGAAAGCTATTAGTGATGTTTTATGGAAAATAGGTGATAAAAAGAAAGCGGTGGTTGTATTGCCACAAGAGAAATCTTATATTTCTCATTCCATCGCTTATTTCCAAGACTCAGTTACTGAAAAGGTACATATTGCTGAATATTTTATGTATTTTTTTTTTTTTATTTAGTGTTTGTCAACATGGAAACCTAATACAATCATCTATTTTTTTCTTTGTAATTAAATTTGATCATGAATCAGTTGCTTTTATGTAAATATAATAAGCTATTAATGTTTTTTATTGTTTTTCTAGCTTCATATATTTGAAATTTCTGAGGAAGAAGAACTTCAAATTTTTTTAAAAAGATATTTATACGTTGTGAGTAATTTTTTACGATTTATGGTAAATGTAGCTGAAATATTAGAAATTAGGTACATAAATACCATGATTTATATTTTCATAGAATATTATTATCGATTATCAGTGTGTTCCCTAATACATATAATAAGTATGCGTTTATTTTGTTATGATGCTCAGTTTCAAGACGATCCTGGACCAGGTTCTCTGCTATTACTCTATAGCGCTGTGTTGACGCGTGGAATCAAAAAGTGAGTTTTCTAAGTCTTTTAAATCGCGAATATGAAAAAAATAAAGATTATGCTTTGTATGCTTCTTTTTTCATATTTTTTTTTTTCTTTTTTTTTTGAATGCATTATTTTTCTTGTTTTGGATTTATTTCATTTTTTTAAATGACTAGTGCCTCCTCGCCCCTTCGGGGCTCGCAATAAAAATAATGAAGAGAAAAGTTATTTTATTAGACAAGTACTACTGCATTCCAAACTGCCCAACCCAATTTATTTTTATTTGTTACCCCCACCAGCCCCTTTATACCTTATACCTGCCATTTTAAACAATTTTACAACTTTACCCTTACTCTTGCCTATGTACGAAGCGTTTATTGAAATTTATCACCTTTTCTTCCTTTTGTATACCTGCTACTCATAACAATTTTATGACTTGCCCTTGTGCCTGTACCAGGCTTTTATTAGAATTTACAACCTTTTTTTCCTCTATATTTATGTGCTATCCTTTATAATACCTTTTATACCTGCTATTCAAAACCAAGATGCGCGCGCATCTCAAAACCGGTTTCATGTGATTTTAATATATATAGAGAGAGAGATATAGAAAAGTGAAGAAACCTTGATATCACTACTATTTCTATTTCTATTTCTATTTATGTAATTATACCGTGCGCGCAAATGATTACTTACACACCAGCGCAAAAATGTATTAAAACTAGTTTTTCAAAATTTAGAAAATAATATCACGAGTTTTGAAATGGTCTTTTATCTCTGTTTCTAATTTAATTATGTTACAAAATTAATTAAAAATATAAATAAACCCACAATTTCCTGTTATAACATTTATTTCAAAATTGCATGAATGAGTTTTTGTACATTTTTGCGCTGGTGTGTAAGTAATTACTTGCGCGCACGGTATATAATTTGCTTCCCCTAGAATGTAATAATTATATGTATTTTGCGTTTTACTTGTGTCTATTAGTGTCTATAAGAAAGTGAAAGGTATTTTTTTTTTTTTTTGAATTGTTTATCAAAATTTCATTTGTCTCAGTTTTTCAGATAAGTTTGTCAATATTTGGAATTCCTTTCAATTTTCAAAACTTCATTACCTCCAAGGTTTTTTCTTTCTTACACTTGATATCGAAGAAAAATGAATAAAATTTCGTAAAATTGTGTAGATATTGGAATATTTTTTTAAGCAAAAAATTGATTTGCTACGTATTTATAATTAATAGCGATTTTTTTTTTTTAAATGTATTTTTGAAGGGATAGTGGGGAAAGCAGCCAAAAATAGCATCATAGTTATTGAGAATCAGTAACGTCTAATTAGTCGAAAACGACACTTATTCCAATTTTTTGTTTTGCAATCCTTTAAATTTCCAAAAGTTTACGACCAGGCTTTTCATTTTTTTGTTCAAAAAAATTTGTGCCTAATTTCGTCTTACGAAGTGTCTAGATATATGTTTTCGGACCCGAGGAATCTATTTTTGCAGTCAGTTTTTCCAAATTATACGTTTCCGCTGAGGTAAATACGATTTTTTATCAAAAACGAGAAACTCATTTCTGTGGTCATTTTCTTCAAATGAAGAGTTTCTGTTGAGATAAACTCGATTTTGTGGTGGGGAGGGTGAAGATGGGATTACTGGTTGAATCTGATAACATATACATTTGTATGACATTAACATATACATTTGCTTAACATTATACCGCATACCCTGCGTCTGGTAAAACCTCATGCAGGCAAAACCCCAAATTTCTCTTTAGTAAACAGTATCGCAGATTTAATATGTTGGTAACACTGATTTCTGCTACCGTAACCAATGACAACTCATTTATAGGCAGTGATGTAAGATAATGTGGCAAAAAGAATTTGATGTTTTATCACTGTCCACTTATAAAACTAAAGTTAGTAATATCAAAGTTTGCCAACTACTCAACACCTCTCCTCAAACTTTGCATATTAATCTTAACAATAATAATCAAACAAAACATTTCACAAATCTAATCGTAAGTAGTATTAATTCTAAAGAAAATTGCATCAAGAATATAAAATACAATAATAAATTTCATAAAGTTCGCAACATAATTAAACACTTAAACTTAATAAATCTCTCATATACTCGAAAGTTAACTTTGGTAAAGGCTTGGTTAAACAATCAGCCTTCTGCTCCTTAGTACTAATATATTTGACTTCGACAACACCTTTATCTTGATAGTCACGTATAAAATGAAAACGTACATCTACATGTTTAGTTCTTTTAGTATTTTCTACAGCTTTACTTATTTGTATAGTACTTTCGTTATCTTCAAAAACAATACACTTTGTCTTAATGCCAATACTCTCTAACATTTGCAATATGCCTAAACATTCACTAATTGTAACGGATAGTGCAACATATTCTGCTTCAGTAGAACTTAAGCTAACAACATTTTGCTTACGAGTTCCCCAGTGAACCACATTTCCAAAGATTTCTATTACAAAACCACTAACTGACTTCCTATCAGACCTATCTGCAGCATGATCTGCATTAGAATACGCTTCTATTAATCTTCCTTCCTCACAATGAAAAACATTCATCGCATTAATATTCGAATCTTTACTCTTATAGTAAATCAAGCCAATATCTACAGTCCCCTTCAAGTATCTTAACACCCGTTTCAAAGCAATCCATTTCGATTTGGTTGGATTTTCTTGATAACGACTGAGTATATTAACAGCAAAACATATATCCGGACGAGTATTAGTCGAAAGATACAACAACGATCCTATCAACTCTCGATAAGGTTGATCACATGGCTATTCAGCCACCAAATTACTTGATAAGAAATTCGCCTCCATCGGCGTTCTAATAGATCTACAATCAGACATGCCATATTTCTCTAAAAAATTAACGATAAAGTCAGACTGATGAAGTTTCATCGATGATGCCCTAAACTCGATATTTATACCAATAAATTTGCTGGGAATTCTTAAATCAGTCATTTTAAAGGTATCGCTTAATGCTTTCACAATGATGTTTATTTCGTTCGAATGATCAGAAATGATTAAAATATCATCGACATACACCATCATATACACGCGTTTACCATTTTTGATACGATAATACAAACATCGATCTGCCTCGGATTGGACAAAATTTAATCTCAACAAAAATTAATTAAGGCACGCATTCCATAACTTAGATGCTCTTCTCAATCCATAAATAGCCTTATTCAACTTGCAAACTTTTCTTTCGTCACCTTTCTCAAAACCAGGTGGTTGTCGTATTACTACTCGACCATCAATCAATCCATTAAGAAATGCAGTCTTAAAATCAAACTGACGAATATTCATATTAAACTCATTTGCGATCGACAACATACTCCTGATCGTAGACTTCTGAACCACAGGTGCATACGTTTCTTCTGAAGATGCATTTGAAAATGTATGATACTCTTGAGCAACCACGTTGAAGCAAATGTTGAAGCAAATGTTGAAGCAAACGTTGAACGAAAAGTTGAAACAAATGTTGCAGCAAACATTTCGTTCAACATTTGCTTCAACGTTTTGTTCAACATTTTGTTCAACATTTGTTTCAACTCTTGCTTCAACACTTGCTTCAACATTTGCTTCAACGTTTGCTTCAACATTTGCTTCAACATTTTGTTCAACGTTCCCTTCAACATTTGCTTCAACGTTAGCTTCAACATTTCGTTCAACATTTAGTTCAACGTTTGCTTCAACATTTGCCTCAACATTCGCTTCAACATTTGATGCAACGTTTGCTTCAACATTTGCTTCAATGTTTTGTTCAACGCTTGCTTCAACATTTGCTTCAACGTTTGCTTCAACATTTCGTTCAACATTTGTTTCAACATTTGCTTCAACATTTGCTTCAACGTTTGCTTCAACATTTGCTTCAACATTTAGTTCAACGTTTTGTTCAACATTTTGTTCAACGTTTCATTCAACATTTGGTTCAACGTTTGCTTCAACATTTGCCTCAACATTCGCTTCAACATTTCGTTCAACATTTAGTTCAATGTTTGCTTCAACATATGCTTCAATATTTTGTTCAACGTTCCCTTCAACATTTGCTTCAACGTTGGCTTCAACATTTCGTTCAACATTTAGGTCAACGTTTGCTTCAACATTTGCTTCAACATTTGCTTCAACATTTCGTTCAACGTTTGCTTCAACATTTCGTTCAACATTTCGTTCAACGTTTGCTTCAACATTTCGTTCAACGTTTTGTTCAACATTTCGTTCAACATTTAGTTCAACGTTTGCTTCAACATTTCGTTCAACGTTAGCTTCAACCTTTGCTTCAACGTTTGCTTCAACATTTGCTTCAACGTCTGCTTCAACATTTGCTTCAACATTTGGTTCAACATTTGTTTCAACATTTGCTTCAACATTTCGTTCAACGTTTCGTTCAACATTACGTTCAAAGTTTCATTCAACATTTGTTTCAACATTTCGTTCAACGTTTGCTTCAACATTTGCTTCAACATTTAGTTCAACGTTTTGTTCAACATTTCATTCAATGTTTGCTTCAACATTTGCTTCAACATTTCGTTCAACATTTGTTTCAACATTTGCTTCAACATTTGCTTCAACGTTTGCTTCAACATTTTGTTCAACGTTCCCTTCAACATTTGCTTCAACATTTGCTTCAACATTTAGTTCAACGTTTGCTTCAACATTTCGTTCGACATTTGTTTCAACATTTGCTTCAACATTTGCTTCAACGTTTGCTTCAACATTTGCTTCAACATTTTGTTCAACGTTCCCTTCAACATTTGCTTCAACGTTCGCTTCAACATTTAGTTCAACGTTTGCTTCAACATTTGCCTCATCATTCGCTTCAACATTTGATGCAACGTTTGCTTCAACATTTGCTTCAACGCTTTGTTCAACGCTTGCTTCAACATTTGCTTCAACGTTTGCTTCAACATTTCGTTCAACATTTGTTTCAACATTTGCTTCAACATTTGCTTCAACGTTTGCTTCAACATTTGCTTCAACATTTAGTTCAACGTTTTGTTCAACATTTTGTTCAACGTTTCATTCAACATTTAGTTCAACGTTTGCTTCAACTTTTGTTTCAACGTTTCTATCAACGTTTGCTTCAACATTTGCCTCAACATTCGCTTCAACATTTGCTACAACATTTCGTTCAACATTTAGTTCAACGTTTGCTTCAATATTTGCTTCAACATTTGCTTCAACATTTCGTTCAACATTTTGTTCAACATTTGCTTCAACATTTCGTTCAACGTTTGCTTCAACATTTCGTTCAACGTTTTGTTCAACATTTCGTTCAACATTTAGTTCAACGTTTGCTTCAACATTTGCTTCAACGTTTCGCTCAACATTTCATTCAACGTTTAGTTCAACATTTGCTTCAACATTTCGTTCAACGTTAGCTTCAACATTTGCTTCAACATTTGCTTCAACGTCTGCTTCAACATTTGCTTCAACATTTCGTTCAACATTTGTTCCAACATTTGCTTCAACGTTTCGTTCAACATTACGTTCAACGTTTCATTCAACATTTGTTTCAACATTACGTTCAACGTTTGCTTCAACATTTGCTTCAACATTTAGTTCAATGTTTGCTTCAACATATGCTTCAACATTTTGTTCAACGTTCCCTTCAACATTTGCTTCAACGTTGGCTTCAACATTTCGTTCAACATTTAAGTCAACGTTTGCTTCAACATTTGCTTCAACATTTCGTTCAACGTTTGCTTCAACATTTGCTTCAACGTTGGCTTCAACATTTCGTTCAACATTTAGGTCAACGTTTGCTTCAACATTTGCTTCAACATTTGCTTCAACATTTCGTTCAACGTTTGCTTCAACATTTCGTTCAACATTTCTTTCAACGTTTGCTTCAACATTTCGTTCAACATTGGCTTCAACATTTCGTTCAACATTTAGTTCAACGTTTGCTTCAACATTTGCTTCAACGTTTCGCTCAACATTTCATTCAACGTTTAGTTCAACATTTGCTTCAACATTTCGTTCAACGTTAGCTTCAACCTTTGCTTCAACATTTGCTTCAACGTCTGCTTCAACATTTGCTTCAACGTCTGCTTCAACATTTGCTTCAACATTTCATTCAACATTTGTTTCAACATTTGCTTCAACATTTCGTTCAACGTTTCGTTCAACATTACGTTCAACGTTTCATTCAACATTTGTTTCAACATTTCGTTCAACGTTTGCTTCAACATTTGCTTCAACATTTAGTTCAACGTTTTGTTCAACATTTCATTCAATGTTTGCTTCAACATTTGCTTCAACATTTCGTTCAACATTTGTTTCAACATTTGCTTCAACATTTGCTTCAACGTTTGCTTCAACATTTGCTTCAACATTTTGTTCAACGTTCCCTTCAACATTTGCTTCAACATTTGCTTCAACATTTAGTTCAACGTTTGCTTCAACATTTCGTTCAACATTTGTTTCAACATTTGCTTCAACATTTGCTTCAACGTTTGCTTCAACATTTGCTTCAACATTTTGTTCAACGTTCCCTTCAACATTTGCTTCAACGTTCGCTTCAACATTTCTTTCAACATTTAGTTCAACGTTTGCTTCAACATTTGCCTCATCATTCGCTTCAACATTTGATGCAACGTTTGCTTCAACATTTGCTTCAACGTTTTGTTCAACGCTTGCTTCAACATTTGCTTCAACGTTTGCTTCAACATTTCGTTCAACATTTGTTACAACATTTGCTTCAACATTTGCTTCAACGTTTGCTTCAACATTTGCTTCAACATTTTGTTCAACGTTCCCTATCAACGTTTGCTTCAACATTTGCCTCAACATTCGCTTCAACATTTGCTTCAACATTTCATTCAACATTTGTTTCAACATTTGCTTCAACATTTCGTTCAACATTTAGTTCAACGTTTACTTCAACGTTTGCTTCAACATTTCCTTCAACATTTCCTTCAACATTTCATTCAACGTTTCATTCAACATTTGTTTCAATGTTTGCTTCAACGTTTGCTTCAACATTTCGTTCAATTTGCCTCAACGTTTGCTTCAATGTTTGCTTCACATTTCGTTCAACGTTTGCTTCAACATTTCGTTCAACGTTTTGTTCAACATTTCGTTCAACATTTGCTTCAACGTTTGCTTCAACATTTGTTTCAACGTTTCGTTCAACGTTTGCTTCAACGTTTCTCTCAACATTTCATTCAACGTTTAGTTCAACGTTTGCTTCAACATTTGTTTCAACGTTTCGTTCAACGTTTGCTTCAACATTTGCCTCAACATTCGCTTCAACATTTGCTTCAACATTTCGTTCAACATTTAGTTCAATGTTTGCTTCAACATTTGCTTCAACATTTTGTTCAACGTTCCCTTCAACATTTGCTTCAACGTTGGCTTCAACATTTCATTCAACATTTAGGTCAACGTTTGCTTCAATATTTGCTTCAACATTTGCTTCAACATTTCGTTCAACATTTGTTCCAACATTTGCTTCAACGTTTCGTTCAACATTACGTTCAACGTTTCATTCAACATTGGTTTCAACATTTCGTTCAACGTTTGCTTCAACATTTGCTTCAACATTTAGTTCAACGTTTTGTTCAACATTTCATTCAATGTTTGCTTCAACATTTGCTTCAACATTTCGTTCAACATTTAGTTCAACGTTTACTTCAACGTTTGCTTCAACATTTCTTCAACATTTCCTTCAACATTTCATTCAACGTTTCATTCAACATTTGTTTCAATGTTTGCTTCAACGTTTGCTTCAACATTTCGTTCAACTATTACTTCAACGTTTGCTTGAACATTTGCCTCAACGTTTGCTTCAATGTTTGCTTCACATTTCGTTCAACGTTTGCTTCAACATTTCGTTCAACGTTTTGTTCAACATTTCGTTCAACATTTGCTTCAACGTTTGCTTCAACATTTGTTTCAACGTTTCGTTCAACGTTTGCTTCAACGTTTCTCTCAACATTTCATTCAACATTTAGTTCAACGTTTGCTTCAACATTTGTTTCAACGTTTCGTTCAACGTTTGCTTCAACATTTGTTTTATCATTTGCTTCAACATTTGCTTCAACGTTTGCTTCAACATTTGCTTCAACATTTTGTTCAACGTTCCCTTCAACATTTCCTTCAACGTTCGCTTCAACATTTCGTTCAACATTTAGTTCAACGTTTGCTTCAACATTTGCCTCAACATTTGCTTCAACATTTGCTGCAACGTTTGCTTCAACATTTGCTTCAACGTTTTGTTCAACGCTTGCTTCAACATTTCGTTCAACTTTTTGTTCAACATTTCATTCAACTTTTAGTTTAACATTTACTTCAACGTTTGCTTCAACCTTGCTTCAACGTTTGCTTCAACATTTGCTTCAACATTTTGTTCAACGTTTCCTTCAACATTTCTTTCAACATTTCGTTCAACGTTTACTTCAATGTTTGCTTCAACATTTGCTTCAACGTTTGCTTCAACATTTCATTCAACGATTGCTTCAACATTCGCTTCAACATTTGCTTCAACATTTCGTTCATCATTTAGTTCAATGTTTGCTTCAACATTTGCTTCAACATTTTGTTCAACGTTCCATTCAACATTTGCTTCATCGTTCGCTTCAACATTTCGTTCAAAATTTAGGTCAACGTTTGCTTCAACATTTGCTTCAACATTTGCTTCAACATTTTGTTCAACGTTTGCTTCAACATTTCGTTCAACATTTCGTTCAACGTTTGCTTCAACATTTGCTTCAACGTTTAGTTCAACATTTGCTTCAACATTTCGTTCAACGTTAGCTTCAACATTTGCTTCAACGTTTGCTTCAACATTTGCTTCAACATTTCGTTCAACATTTGTTTCAACATTTGCTTCAACATTTGCTTCAATGTTTGCTTCAACATTTGCTTCAACATTTAGTTCAACATTTTGTTCAACGTTTCATTCAACATTTAGTTCAACGTTTGCTTCAACATTTGTTTCAACGTTTCTATCAACGTTTGCTTCAACATTTCCTTCAACATTTCGTTCAACATTTCGTTCAACATTTCGTTCAACGTTTCATTCAACATTTGTTTCAATGTTTGCTTCAATGTTTGCTTCAACATTTCGTTCAACTATTACTTCAACGTTTGCTTCAACATTTGTTTCAACATTTCGTTCAACGTTTGCTTCAACATTTTATTGCTTCAACATTTCGTTCAACATTTAGTTCAACGTTTATTTCTGATGAATTAAACGAATATAATTATGATAAAATAAACGTATTTTTATTTAAACATTTGTTTCACAACGTGATGGAGAAAAAAAACGTAAATCAAAAAAACATTTTTACTGTACATGAGAACAGTGTTACCCAGGGTTGGCATGTAGAATAACATTTTACCTTTACATGTAGAATATACACTCATTCTACACATGTAAAATAAGTGCCCTAGCAATGTACTGTCTGTCAAAAATAACTTGACACTTTTTAGCAGGACAAGGATAGGCAACAATCCGTGCATGGTTACTCAAAATGTGGATTGTATTACAAAGTAGGTTAATGTTTTATTACCTATCAGTTCATCGAATTTAACTGGAAACGTATTCACCGTGCTTGTTTGTGCTTTACTATTACGACTATTTGACCAGCATTTTCAATTTGAAAACATTTTGGGAAGTAATGAAATCGTGAAAATTGTCGTGCTTTTTGCCTATCCTTGTCCTGCTAAAAAGTGTCAAGTTATTTTTGACAGACAGTAGAATATGTAGAATACGTAGAATATGTAGAATAAATGTAGAATAAGTTTTTACTCTATCTTTATAGATGAAAATTTCACGTATTTTCTAAAAATGAAACAAAAAATAAAAAAAAAAGATCAATATCGACACCTATTTCTAATTAGAATAAAAAAATGAAAATGAAATAGGTTTATTGTAAAATGAATGAATGGAACTTTGATGTAATTATGATTACTTACCAGTAAGTTTCAACCTTGTTTCAGCTGTGTTGGCCAACTGTTTATTGCACAATAAAAGAGTTAAATACATACAAAGATAGGCTTCGAATAAATCACTATTTCTCTATCATGATTATTGAATAAAAGAGTTAAAATACATAGCAAGATGGCGTGCTTTATTTTATATATTAATAATACACACGACAAGAGAAACGTTACATCGCTAGCTTACCAGGAGCAGTGTTGCCACATAACACTCCCCTACAACACTGCTAATAGAGAATGTTACAAAAATGATAACATTATTCATAAGGATAACAAAACTGTTTTGGAACAAAAAAATAGAAAACAAAAAAAATTAAGAAATTAAAATAACGCTAAAGGCAATATGCAATAATCACTAACAATTTCTTACTTTCATAAATGTAACTACAATTGTTTTGTGAAAAACGATAATTATGAAACGAAATGCAGAAAATATAAGACTAATCTTATGTTAGAATAATAATAAAATCGCTAACAGTAAGTGAGCGTTACCACGTAAGGTAAATTAACGCAAAAATAATAGCGAGCAAAAAAATATAGAAAAAACAATAAAAATACGACTCAGTATAATCAACACGAGTAAACAATCAAAGCAAGAAAAACTTTAAACACTTTTGAAACCAAGTTTCGCCATTGCAGACCTGATTTTTGTAGAATCAACACATTTAGTTAAAAAATCTGCTAAGTTATGAGAAGACTCAATGTATTTCAACTGTATGATATTTTTACTTACTAAATCTTTGATATGTTGGTATTTGATGTTGATATGTCTAGTTCTATTATAGTTACCTTGGGTTTCTCCAATTTTTATAGCTGCTTGATTATCACAATATATAGTGATTGGACCTATTTCTAAACCTACTTCTTTGAGAATGTTGCGAATCCAGGTTACATCTCTTGCACATTCCGACATCGAGATATATTCTGCTTCAGCAGTTGACAATGAAACTAACGTCTGTTTTCTAGACTTAAAACAAACTAAATTATCAAATACCTTTATGAGATACCCTGTCGTTGAGCGACCTTCAATTGAAGCCCATGAGGCGTCACAGTACGCTGTAATAGCTTCACATTTTTCACTTGTTCGATATATTAGCTTCATATTAGCGTTACCTTTCAAGTATTTTAGAATACGCAATAGATACTTATAAAGTTCTTCGTTCGCAACCTTGACTTTTCGGCTTAGGACGTTAGTAGAAAAATTGATATCCGGACGCGTTCTCTCCATTATATAGTTGATGATACCTAGTAATTTTTGAAATTTTAAGATACACAAGCTAGAGTTTGAATTTGTCTTACTTAAATCGAGTTTTGTTTCCATTGGAGTGGTTACAGTTTTAGAATCACCAAGTCCAAACCGTTTTACACATTTTTTGATATAGTCAGTCTGGTCAATTTCTATTGTATCCTCTTTAATATTTAGTGACAATCCAATAAATTTTTCCGGTTTTTCGAATATTTTGATCTCAAGCGAATCTTTTAACAAATTAAGCACAAAATCAATTAACTCTTGATTAATAGCTGCAATCAAAAAATCGTCTACATAAATAATTATGAACAGATCAGATGAAAAAATGTATAAACATAATTCTACTGTGCATCTACGAAAACCATTATTTGTAAGGATACTATCAATTGTAGAATACCAGCTCGCTGGAGCCTGTTTCAGCCCATAGAGAGCCTTTTTTAGACGTAAAACTGTACCCTTATTTACATCTAGCCCATCTGGAGGTCGAATGTATATTTCTTCCTTCAATTCGCTGTTTAGGAATGCTGTTTCAACATCAGCCTGAAGTATTTTCATCCTTCTTTGAACTGCAATTGCCAGAAATACTCGTATTGATGTAATGTTTGCAACTGGAGCATAAGTTTTACTGTAGTTTGTAGATTGGAACCCTTTTGCAACGAGCCTAGCCTTTGCTTCTTCAGCATTTTTCACACGAAAAATCCATTGCGTGTCGATTACTTTTTGATTTGTATACGGAACTGCTTCCCACACCTGATGTTTTTCCATTGAATTGAGTTCACGGGATACCGCTTCAAGCCAAATTCTTTTTTCATTTGGTTCTAAGTCACTAATTTCCTTGAAAGTTTCAGGAACGCAAAAACCTAACAAACCAACAACCATTTCTAAATCATTATCTCCATTAGAATCCCAGTCATACTCAATTTCGGTTATTTCATAATCCGAATCATTGAAATCCCGCAAGCTTTCATTCATCTCCGCAGTGTTGTCCTGTTTAAAATCTAGAAACTGAACGTTACATGATACACGAATTGTATTGTCGGAGTCAAGTATTACCTTATAACCTTTCGTATGTGGCTGATAACCTAAGAAAATACCGCTTTCTCCTCTAGGATCAAATTTTTTACGTTTTTCCTTAGGAATCTGAATGATAACTTTACAACCAAACGGACGTAAAAATCGAACATCAAAAGGATCTCGGCTGTAAAAAACTTCATAAGGTGTCTTACCATTAATTGTCGATTTACCTACGCGATTAAGAGTGAATGCAGCATAAGCCATTGCTTCAGCCCAAAACTTTTTCTCTAGGTTGCTGTCGATCAAAATTGTTGTTACTGCTTCAGAAAGGACGCGCATTTCCCGTTCAGCTCGACCATTTTGCTCCGGAGTGAAGGGGCACGTAAGTTCGTGAATAATACCTCTTATCGAGCATAATTCATCTATATCAGCATTAATTTCCTCTTTACCATTATCGCTTCGAATTCTCTTAGGTTTGTTTCCTGTTTGAGTTTCAATCCTGTTAAAATAATCTTCAAACAAACTAACAGTGTTATCTTTAGTCTTTAAAAAATACACTGTTCGATAACAGCTGAAATCGTCTTTGAACACCAAAGCATACTTTGAGCCACCAATTGAGAGAACTGGAGAGGTTAATAAATCTACATGAGTAAGTTCCGCAACTGTTTTAGCTACACTTGAACTTGGATGATAAGTACTTCTACAAATCTTACCCTTTGAACAACTTACGCATTTATGAAAGTTGGATTTTTCATAAACAATTCCCAAACGATTCAAGTGTTCTTTTGTATATTGTATATTCTGATGAGCAAAACATCTATGCCAATCACTAACTGAAATACATGCAAAGTTATCAGATAGCTTACTCTTATTAGTGTTATTAAAATTAAGCAACTCCGAAGAACTGCTCTGAATCGCTTTTATTGGTAAAATCCACAAGTCATTTTCATCACGAGTAGCTTCAATCCTGAAACAATCTTTAGTCAACACAACCTTGTTAATATGAAACTGATTAATCGACCAGCCTCTTTTAAATAACATTATCAATGAAACCAGGTTTGCAGGCGAATTAGGATTAAACAAAACATCGTTAAAACATAGCTTTTGACCATTGCACAACGCGTCGACCACACCAATCAAATTTACATCTACTTTGGCACTATTTGCAGCTAAAATTTTTGCATTAGTATTTTCTAAATTTCTTAAAATCGACTTATCATTACATATATGCTGTGTACAAGCACAATCTAGTACCCAGCTATTCTTATCAATAGAGATTGACGAGTTGAGAGCAGACGCAGAGGTTGATGATTGTAAAGTTGACGTTAGACCCATGCAGGATGCAACTATGTTTGAATTTGAACCGGAAGCTGAACCCAAATCGGAACTACCTTTTGACGAAGATTTTTTACAGTATTTCGAAATATGTCCATTCTGTTGACAGTTGTTACATTTCATATCCTTCAGTTTTGGACACTGAGCGATACCATGACCCTTTTCCTTACAGTAGAAGCAACTCCATGAACTAGTTGCACTCGATGAGTTAGAGCTGTTTTTTCCGTTTGCACCAACATTGTTTTTTATATTTGAACGACAGTCTTTTGCCTTATGACCAGGTTTAGAGCATATAAAACAAACTCCTTCGATTTTTAGCTTATTGCCACCACGTGATGTGACTGATTCACGTTTCTTAAATTCCTCAGTTAACTGGCAATCTTCTGTTATAATAGCAATTATTAAATCATCGTTTGTTAACCGTTTACTCACATTGCAGGCACTCCTAAGACCATTGAATCTCTTCGGTAGCGAATTCAATAAACGACTTCGAAACGCGCTTTCGGAAATTGTATCACCTAAGCTAGTTATTTTTGAACGAATATTTTCCAATCTTGTAATATTTTCTTGAGCCGAAGTATCATTTTTATATGTAAAATTTTGGAACTGCGTATGTAGTTCATCAAGATCACTTTCTCGATTACCATATAGTTTTTCAATTTTCTCGAACATGCTTTCGCTATTTTCACACTGCGATATTGACAGTAGAATTTTTTCAGAAACAGATGTTACTATCAACTGCTTCGTTCTAGCCTCTAAATACGCCGATTTTTTACCGGATGTATTACTTGCTTCGGCTTCAATAACCGTATTAATTACCAATTTCCAAACTGCATAGTTTTCACGGCCTTTTAGCCTTGGTATGCCGGAGGCATTCGACACATTCGAATCTAAACTCATCACGAACCACAAACTTTACAAAACTTCAAACCAATCAATTTTTGAAAACGAAACAACAATCATTATTGTTAAAAGTAATTTTTGAGCGTTTAGGGGCCCATAACCTATTGATTATTGAATAAAAGAGTTAAAATACATAGCAAGATGGCGTGCTTTATTTTATATATTAATAATACACACGACAAGAGAAACGTTACATCGCTAGCTTACCAGGAGCAGTGTTGCACATAACAATTTTNAACGAAGAATTCGTCTAAACATTGTATCCAAGACATAATAAATCCGTAGGTAGAAGAGTAAGGCGGTCATATCGCCGCTCGAAAAAATGCTGCAGCCATTCATTCATTTGCTTGAGAACAATTCTTCCAAAATGTGTTTATGTCATTGACTATACAGCATATGGACCTCCCGTTCAATAAAAAACTTTCCTACCGAAGTAATAACCGAATATAATGCGGAAAATGCAACTGCGCATGCGCGATGACAGTTAATGTTGTAGCTGTGTTGGTGAAGTAAGATGACTGCGAGAATGAAAGAACACTGAGGGCAGAAAATAGTTGGTAACCTTCGACCATATACTATGGACTGCTAATGTTCGTACAGAAACGAACACAAAAGTGAAGCAAACAATAACAACATCATAGATGAGCTCGCGCATGCGTAGTGATATTTCAGGAATGAAAATGACAATTTTCAATGATAAGAATGTTAAATCAACATCAACTACTGATTTAATTTCATTAATACTACTCAATAATTAAAATTACGTTAAAGAAAGTATATTAATAATTATTTCAGTGAATCATAACTGTATAAGTTGATAAGGAAACTGAAACTACGCATGCGTCAGCGCATCTAACTACTGTTGTTGTTGGATTCAATTTCTACCATTTGAATTAGCAGTCCATAGTATATGGTCGAAGTTGGTAACCCAAATTCTTTATTAGAAGCTATATCCAAATGATTAAAACAGGATTTCTCTTTGTAATCTTATGATATTTACATGGACAGGGACGTAGCGAAAGGGGGGAGGGGGGGAGCTTCCCCCCCTTGGCTTTTGGAAAGTTGGTAAATTTAGAGTTTTAGCGTAAAAAATTGGTAAATTTGGAGTTTTAGCGTAAAGTTGGTAAATTTGACCACTTGTGCAGTATTTTAATTTTTTTTTGAAGACTAACAAGACTGTGCATCATATTGTTTCGTGGAGCCGTGGAGCAAAAAAAAAAGGTCAACAGCAGTTGGTAAAATTTCATGGATGGTATTAGTTGGCAATTTTTGGTTTTCTCCCCCCCTGAAGAAGGTCTTCGGTACGCCCCTGTACATGGAACAGTGTTCTTCATTCAGTGTACACCACATGTATACGGTATGTTTGAGTGCACTTGCCGAGTCACCCGTGGCGTTGAGGTATGGTAAAGGTTTAGCATGCTGGAGGTACTGGATTCGAGTCTTAGATCAGAATGGATTATTTTATCGATTTTTGGGTCAATTTTTTCCCCGAGTTTTTTTGTTGAATTTTTTAAAATATTTTTTTTTTTATTCTACAATTTTTACATTATTATCATTTATTCCACGTTCGAACCTTCAGGACTTGGAACTTTCAGACCTACGTTCCTTATTTTTTCCACTCGAACTTTACTGGGAACTTTCAGCTTTTGCAAACGAACACCATTTTACCTTTATTACTACATCCGTACGGAAAAAACAAAATTATTATTTTGATATAGCCGTACTTGCTCTAATCCTTTGATCATATATACTTCGAGCTAGCAACAAGCAAATGCCAACCCAACATCGCAGTAATACATTACGCAGATTTCCTCAGAACACTTATGACTAAATTCTTTATGCGCAAATTTATTTACCGCTAATAGTACGGCTTAAAATGAAAATAATATGAAAGTGTGAAGAATTTTGAGCATGCGCAAAATATAAAGTTGTAACGAGTGTTCCGACCCTGAAGCATTGTAATGTTTCACCGCATTTTTCGTACACGTAACTCAGTCCATCTAGTATGTACATGTAGTCAAAGCCCATAACAATATTGGCAGAAATCCTAACCATTATAGGAATGGAGTTCCGGCAGTCCGTATGCTATATAGTCAAAAGTTTAAGGCAAGTACTTATTAGATATAGGCTGCTAAAGGTATAGCAGGAGTCCAGAATCATTGCAAATTATGAAGAAAAGATGAACTATGTTTGTGGGTTGCGTTCTTCAACAACGCATAAGCAACCTCTGTTGCATGTACAACTCTGTACACATACGTAATGCTTTTGACAATGAAAATATGGAGCAAGCCATCAATGTTAAACATGTGATCCAATATGCTATTAGATAGATATCTTCTTAAATGAGGGTACTTATGCGCATGCGCAAAATATACACAGCTCGCATACTAGGTTTACGAGAGGTTGATTACCAGAAAAGTTGACCATTCACCATCAGCCCTGGTAGTTGTCCTATTGCGACGTAAATAAATGTTAAAGGAAAAACGCAGCTGATCTGATAATCGCACATGCGCACAACGCTCATACTGATATATCTACGAACCATAATGTAGTAATTTCGTATGTGTATATAGCAGTTTCTGAAAATTGGGAACTCTCCTTAAAAAAGAATCGAGTATAAAAGGAGAAAAACACGATTTATTAATACAGTACGTTCATTAATTTATCGGTATTTATGTAATATCTAAATACAAAAAAAATCATGAACAAAAAACAAAAACAAAAACAAAAAAAAACTAAACAACGAATCTAAAAAATATCCTTAAAATAGGGATATGAATACAACAACGTTATTGCTAATATAAGTACAACTTTTAATCGTATGAAAAATTAACTTCCAACACATTTAGGACAGTTACCCATTGAAAATATTTTCGTGATCGATTTATGAGATGAAATCATACTGCATTCGAATTTATTAAAAACTTTTAGGTGATGTTGGTGAAAAAAATAGCAGTGGTGAACCGTGCTCTGGATCATTACTGGAACGAGTCGCGACCACAAAGTCGTGTAATCGTTGAGATCAATTTAAAAGAAAACATTCATTTTACGCCAATAATGTGAAACCGAATGATAGGCAAAGTGAGTACAAAAATATCATTGGTTCATTAAAAATAAATACAATGCAAGGTACATATAAGGTAACATTTCAAGAATGATCACATATCGTATCATAGCTTTTTACGTTCATCGTCGCGTACGTATATGTATGTATGTACTTAAAAAATAATGGAAACACCGCGAATGTACACAGCAAGCTATTACTGTGGCCATTTGCCGCCTTTAAAGGCGAGCTAAAGTGCTCAAATTTTTAAACATCACAGTTCGAATAATAGATGAAACATAAATAGACGAAAATCCATATAAGTCAGCACCCACCATTAACTAAATATAATTAAAAATTTGAGCCTGGACAAACACATAAGACTAAATTACGAAGCTATAAAAGCTATAAAAAATTATTGTATTTGGTACCGTACTCTACGGAAATCGAATGGTAAAAAAAATCATCAAAATGGTATTTCAACGAAACACTGGCGAATCTTCCTTCAAATAAATTTTTAATTACAGAGTTCTAAACAAGAAAAAAATTTTTCACTAAGGGATAGCTGTAGTAAAATTTTAATACATTAGTGCGAAAGTTTCCAAACACACCGGACGAGTCGGCATTTAAAAGGCATTTTAATTGAAAATAATACCTAAGCTTTCTTAAATTAAAACACCACAATCGTCTCACCACTGAGATGGAATTTTTTTGTAAAACATATTTTGACTTTTATTTATGTCGACTAGTTCCTCTCGAGTGTTTTTAGACGTTACGAAATTTCTTTCAAACGTAAAAAAAAAGAAGTATAACTGGAGCTGTGAAAAAACACGTTCACGGAAGTAGGACGAATTTGATGAAGGTTTCGTAGTTACTTAAATTTCAATAAAGAAGGAAAAAGTGGAACATGCATAATGGTATCGATTGTAGCCTGTGTTACGGGCTCGTAGATATTTCAATATTTCGCTTATCGCATTTTTATCTCGACCAATGTTCCTTTTATGATGCGGTACAGATTCCAACATCTTATCAATATAGCGAACGGAATTTCGACAGATCTTATTACTTGAGGTGAGGGTTCCTAAACGGTTCTTCTTAACCGATAAAATTTTATGTCAATGATGGCACGAAATTTAATTATTTTTAATGGAACGTTCGCAAAATGGCATTATACGAGAAATTCTCAAAATTACGTTTTCGAGATAACGTATTTTTTCACCAGATATTCTTTCAACGAGATATACTTCTCGTTGTGAACCCGCAATAACCATTTATTTGAGTGTTGTAACTAGTATCACATTCAAATGTCCATATTTCTTAGATTCTTTACTTTCATTTACTCCATCTTCATCATTAAGAATAAATTTAATGCTTGAAATTACTCTAAAATAGTATTCAGTGACTTTGAAAACCTATGTTTTAATATATTATTAGCAGATAATATTAAAAATTTAGAGCCTTTTTCTCTATTTTACCCTTTGACTATACATATATGGACTGCTACTTGCAGTGTAAATCGGCACATACAACATGGTAAGAGGCAAATCGGGATTTGCAGTGTTCCCATTGGTTCCCACTGTAAAAAATGATTTGTGATAAGTCCGCTGAGCCGCTGATTGGCTGATAGCATATTTTTTCAAGTATTGACGCATGCGCATTGTGAATCCCGATTTAGCTCTTATTGCAAATCACAGATGTTGTATGTGCCAAACTGTAATTTTTTACATGTGTGGTAGCAGTCCATATATGTATAGTGAAAGATTTTACCATTTCTATCTCTTTTTTAAACCTGCGGTATATCATTTTTCAAAACTTCTCCTAATAAAAAACCTCTCTTCATCATCATTGAATAAGTATCTACCCTTCAACATCTGTAGAAAGCGATAAATATGCTTATTCTTAAAAAAGATGAATTTTTTTCGAATCTTCCAGAAGACTGCAAGTGCGCAACTTACGAGTAGAAATTTGTTCGTAACTTTCCTTATGAAAGTTTATAGATTCTTTGTCAAGAAAAAAGTGAAATAAATTGAAAATATTGGTGGTTAAGAGAATACAGCGTAAAGTCAACGGTGACATTCAATTTTCATATATTAAAAAGCTCGTCGAAGTTTTTAATAGAATAGATTTTTCATCCTTCTGCGGTTTTCTTTAATAAAAGTGATCGATTGCGAAATAAAGGTGGTTGAGTAAACATTCGGTCGTTCGCAAGCAAAGCCATAAGGTGAACTGTGAAAATTTCCGTATCAGGCTTTACCGACTGCATAAAAAGATACTCGAAGCTGATTACAACATACCTAAGGGAAACAACCATCAAACCGATGCATACGATGGAATACTCGCTATAAAAATTTGAAAAGATAATTCCGCGACGGGCGTCTGCATAAAGCGCTCGCGGATTATAAATAATAAATAAAGGTAAAATGAAAAAATATGTTCGCGCAATCACAACGCATCTTTGTGCTAAAAACTAGCAGCAGGCCGAAGGGCATAGTTTAGCGAATCGAATATACCAATTTGGACATATTGTCTCGCTATTCTCCAGAAATTTCCTATTATTGCAGGCTCGTTTGTCGCGCACAACTTTTAAGAGATTACTTGGCATGCGAGGCCGTTATATTAATGAAAGTGTAGCCCCTATTCTACGGGGTGAAATTTATTATCGAGGCAAATGGCCAAAAACAAAGCGAAATTACTGTCTTTATGCACTCGAACGAGTTGGAAAGTTTAACTATCGAAAATTACCAGCTTATTATCGATTTTATAACGAATATTAACGACTTCTTTTGTCTTCACTGGTATCGAAAAAATATGGAAATTGAGAAAGGAAAAAGCCCGATACAACCACGTATCGGGTTTTGTAATTTATCAGAGAAACCTTTATAAAATATCCTACCTTCACCTATCCTCAATTTCGAATATTTCAATAGCTCCAAAATCTTGTTTACTCTATAGACTTACTTCATATACGCTCACGTTCGACGTGAAAACTTGGTGATTATTCCGATAGCGGACGAGTCAAAATTAGTTGGTAACCTTGGAGTCGTGGTTTCGTGTGAAACCGTCAAAAGCTTAAATTCGAAATTTTGACGAGTTTGAAAAGTAAAGAGTTTTTTTTCGTTGCCTATGAAATTTACAAGAAAAGCGTAAAATTTGGGAGGTCGTGTTTGAGGCTATTGTAATTTAAGAAACGTGAAAGTTTTTCTCACGCTAAAGCTATTTTCATTTTCTCATTAGTTGTGAACTTTTTGTAGGCCATTTAAATACTTCAGAATTCTAAAGGAAAGTAGATAGAGAGTTACAAGCTAGGGCACTTCCACCTACTGCATTTAATTTTCTTTGGTTGAAAAATTAAATTATCCCTATCATGATGTAAGTTAGGTAGGTATGGTTCCATTTTTTCTTGGAGTTGGACTTGAATTCATTCGTAAACAACACACTCAATAAAGACATCTGGCAAGAAAAATTAATACTGCTTACCTAAATATATTTTCTATTATAGCTGTTCAGATTACTGACAAAGAATATATTAGGACCCCGACTAATTGCAAAGACTTATGATGCAGTAAAACTTTCTAAAAGTAGTTTATATTTTTTGCACATCTAGACAGAGATAAACGAAAATAAATTTCATAAAAAATTAATCGGCATCAAATTTTTTACCAATTTTTTTAGTTGATAGTTTCCATCTATGACACATAATTTATTGCTTGTTGTAAAAAAGGTTCTGTATAATTTTTAATTAAACTGATTTCACCAAAAGACAAATCAAGCCGGTATCACTGGATGAAAAGAAGCAAATGGAAGGTATGTCCCTCCTGAAACACTGCTTTACCACTAAGCATTTTTTGGGTCACATTTTCTCCCTATTTAAGGAAAAATGTATCATTTTTTCATACAAAATGTACCCTCCTCTCTAAACAAAAAATATTACTCGCTTGCAGAATATTCAACATATGAGCTAAATAATAGGATATACTGATCTATTATTCAGTGCGTTGGTAGTATGATAGTGCTAGTACTACTTATGAGAAAAATACTCGTGCAGAAGTACAGCATTGTAATGATATGACAATGCATTCATCATTTTTCCTTTTTCGCATTAAGGGGAATGAAAAGAACGCGTCATCATGCAACTGTACTACTATAATACTACACCACGAATGCTCTTAACTTATACTATTGCACCACAACACCACCATACTACCAAAACAGTAAATATTAGAATACCCTATTAACCACGTGAAAAAATATTACTTTTTGTTAAATGGATAAATAATAGGATATACTGCTCTACTATTCACTGCGTTGGTAGTATGATAATGCTATCACTACTTATGAGGAAAATACTAATGCAAAGGTACAGCAATGTAATGATTTGACAATGCGTTTATCATTTTTCCTTTTTCGCTTTAAGGGGAATGAACAGAATGCATCATTATACTACTACTATACTGCTAATACTACTGTACATTAACAGTCTTAACTTATATTATTACATCACAACATTACCATACTACCAACACAGTAAAGAGCATAGCGATATATCCTATTATTTTGCACATTTGTTGAAAATAGATACTAATGATAACTCCAATAGTACAGAAGTATTTTCCACCTAGATTTGTGTAATTTTACATGAGATATTTTCAAATCTACTTATTTTAATCGGATCTAAGATTATTTTCTCTTTTTAATCCCTGATTCGATATCTGAAGATCTTTTTGTGTGATTCTGCCCATCTTTGGTTCCGATTGTTATTACTGACCGCTATTCGTGTTCATTGTGTTCTTATTCAATTAATAAACCAACTTTTATTAGTTTTATCACGTGTTTTAGCTATTTTAAATTGTTGGAGGCACTTCGAAAAAATTGGAAATGGAGGTAACTCTAACATCCAGAAAAAATGCGGGAATGGAAGTAGAGGCACAGGACCCTCTCCCTCCGCGGTCTGTGGTGCTACTGTCCTGAGACTCACAGATACCATCAAAGCCAAATCGGTTTAATCAAACTAATTATCACGTATCTTTCACTAAATCAAACTTCACACTCCAACATTCGTGTCACTCAGGCGCTTTTTTTTACAGCATATGGCAGTGATTAGATAGAAACTACGAGTACATAAAAAAGTGAAGATGGAGTATTGAATGGTCAGATATTTCTAGAAATTGGCTCAAATAAAAGCAAGATTCAAATTTAAATACTGGTTAAATAGACGAGTTGCTCGATCTTATAGAATAGCTAGTGATGTTCCTTGAAAAGTAAAGTGTTGAAAAGTACTTTCTCTTTTCATGAAAAGTGAAAAGAAAAGTTGGTCCGGAAAAGTGAAAAGTGCGACTTTTCAATGTTTACATACAGCAGTGTGACATATCGATTGGCATTGATTTTCAACGCTGAGAACAATGGTAACATTGATTTTTTTTTAAAACCATTCTGTTTTTTATTTTTTAATAAAATTTCATTTCAAATTTTAAGAAATGTAAAATGTTGATACTTGCTATGTTTTAGAGATTGTTTCATTCTTGTTCTTGTTTCATTTTAATTTTTAATAAAATTTCTTTTCAAATTTCAAGAAATGTTGCTATGTTTTCGTCTTATTTCTGATTCAAAATAGAAATGAAAAACTTTTTTTACCCTAAAAGCACCTGAAAAAATTCTTAGTAAAAACTAAAAAGTAAAAAAGACTTTAAATTATCAATTTATCACTAGTCACTACTCACTAGTGTAAAATTTTAAATTTGAATCAAATTCAAATCATTTTTTTTTATTTAATAAAAATTTAAAATGTAAAATGTACTTCAAAAATCAAAATCGATGCCTGGTGGTGCCTGGTACTAAATATAAATATCATAAATAGTAATACTTATAGCTAAAAATTGAGTGAAAACTAGAAAATGTGATGCATTACGAACAGGTATATTTGATTTGATTGTTTTTGAATAATTTATTTTACAATTCGTAAAACAAATGCTACAAACATTCAAAAATAGTCCATATGGGTATCATTTTGAAGGATAGGACGCGTTGTATCCATTTTCAACACTTTTCATTACTTTTCACCACTTTTCACAACTTTTCACACTTTTCAGGCCCACTTTTCACTTTTCTTTTCATGTTTTTAACTTTTCATGAAAAGTCCCATCACTAAGAATAGCTTAGTAGTCGAGTGAAATTGCGACAAAAAAAAAACACGTGTTGACTGGCACTTATTGGGGGTCAAAATCTTTCCACAAGAAGTTATAGCGAGTAGCAGTGTTGTAGGAACAAACCAAAGAACGAGAACGAAGAACAACAAGAACGGAGAATTTTCATTGTTCCTGAGGAACAGGACCAAGAATGAGAACATAACAGTGATATATCTGAAGAACAAAGAACAGAAAGAGAACAGAATATTTTCAAACTGAAAGATCAAAGAACAAAACGAGAACCAACTAATGAGTAATATTGAGGTACAAAAACAAGAACAAGAACGATGTAATTTTTTGCTGTTCTTCGTTTTTTGAAAGTTCATGATTTATTATAAAATTAATAGATATCATGAGGGAAAGAGAAAATAAGAAACTTATACTTGAAAGCGGGCAAGTGCTACATATACCCATATAAGTATTTTTTTTTTAATTATTAGCTTCAATTAATTGATTTTCAATTTCAACAATAACATTAACCGTAAACACGTTATCAAAAAAAGAAAGGAAGAAAAAAAGAAAGAAAAAAGAAAGAAAGAAAGAAAGAACAAAAGAAAAAGTTGAAGAACGAGAACAGAACGAAGAACGAACAAGAACGAGACCATAAAGGATTGAAAGAACAAAGAACAGAACGAGAACAACATTGTAAAGAATTAAAAGAATGAAGAACGGAACGAGAACAGTTGAAACATTGAGAATAAGAACGAGTCAGGAACAGGATCAAACGACTGGGTCTTTCCAGGAACGAGAACAGGAACAAGAATAACAGATCTATGTTCGTTCCTACAACACTGGCCAGTAGTGTCCATAACAAGCTCAAACTTTTCACAAAAGTCGTCTCGTTTCTTCTAACCCAAAATCTAGATTTGTGCCCCCAAAACCAGTTTTTCACCAATAACACCCTCCTAATCTGGATACAGAAAAAAATCAAATTGAAAAATGAATCTGATCAAATTTCCAATAAAAAATATCACACATTTTTTGTTCAAGTTCATAGAATCCCCAGAAAGCGAACTTGAAACACGCCACTAGCATTGCACATGGGACCATAGCGCGACGTTTGATACACGCAATTGCCTTTGCTAATGTTGCATGTTCTCATCGCGCAAATGGCTACTAAGTATAACAAATTTTGTTTTTTCTCGAAAATCGATCAGGTATAGCGGTTGATAGATGCAAAATATTTTTGTTGTAGTAGTTATTAATTATCAATTTAAAAGTACATAGTATCGAATATAATGCAAAAAATACAGGAGATAGGAGTTTTCCTCTTATATCTATTGCAAATGGTTTAAAAGCCCTGAATACAGTAAAAATGGGTAAAAAATTATTTTTCTGAAATTCAGAAGGTAAATATTGCACTTGGACACAAAAAGTTATCAAATTTTTGAAAACTACTTATTTTGAAAATTTTTTGGAGTATCATGGAATTTTCACACTTGGACCCAATTATGCCGGGTATAAATATTAACTTGGAAAGTTGAAGTTGCTTGGACATAATTTTGAGGTTATTTTGCAACTATCAACTCTTATACCACATCGATTTTCGAGAAAAACCGAAATTTGTTCCACCCTAGTAGTTATTTGGACGATGAGAACATGCAACATTAGCGTAATGCGGTGGGGTATATCAAACCTTGCTTCATAGTCCTATGTGCAATGAAAGTAGCCCGTTTCAAGTTTGTTTTCTAGCGATTCTATGAACTTGAGCAAAAAATCTGTGATAATATGTTTTATTGGAAATGTGATCAGCTTCATTTTTTAACTTGATTTTTTTCTGTATCTAGATTAGAACGTGTGTTATTAGCGAAAAACTGGTTTTGGGGGCACAAATTCGGATTTTGGAGAAGAAGAAATGGGACGATTTTTTGCGAAAAGTTATGGGTTGTTACGGACACTAATGGCTAGAACTTTACGCACAGAACTTTGGCTCCCAAATAGTCCCGGTTATAATCAAAATTTAACTGCGCTATAGAAAGGCTCAAAAATTTCGAATTTTTGCGTTTGAAAAATTATTCAAAAATTATTTTAAAAAATTTAATATTGAAAAATACGAAAAATGGAAAAGACGGATGAAAAAATTTAGCTATACCATTTTTGCATTTTTTCCTCATAAAAAAATACATTATATCGCGGAGACCTGAAGATCATTTTCACTTTAGCCTGATCATAGCTTTCAGGTACTTTAAATTTGAAATATTGTAAATACCAATTCAAATGAACATAACGATGAAACAGATGCACTGACAGATAATTTGTTCTTCAGTGAATGCTTCAAACTGGAAAAAATGTACCATCTAGTGACTATAGAATAGGAATGCGGGATGAGGAAAAAAATAACTCTCGCATTAAAACCATATTATGAACAATTAACGTGTATATGCGTGTATGTACTGCGCGCGATCGATTTCACAAATTACAAAAAAATATTATAAAAATTACAAAATATATCTTAAACGATAACGTGTAAAAAAAAAAAAGTAGAATTTTCAAATTCCATATAAAACCTGTAAAAACATATGGCAAATCGTAATTCGGTAAAATTCAACGTATTAAAACGTGGAACTGAAATAAATTAGACCCTATTTTATGTATATTTTTGAAAATCCGGCTCACGCATTTAAATCTAATTAATTATTTAAAAACGTCGACGGATGATACGACGGTGGCGATGGCAACCGCGTCGCGAAAATTCTCGAATTTCGACTTCAACGTTAAATTAATTACGTCGGCGAACGTGCTTTGTTAGGCGGTTATTTGTAATACGGGGATTGTGTAATTTCGGTGTCGGCGAAATACACCCACCGTAATAGTCATTCATTCAAACAAACCCAAACGTCGTCGAATCTTGAAACGGCGAATTTCAGGTTATCGGAAGAAGCGAAAAATCGATTCGACCGAGTTGACATCGGAGAAAAGTACGACCCGTTTTCCACGCCGATGTAAAAATTCCAAAAACCCGTAGCAGCTTTTCCAGCTGTTTCAAAAAGTGAGTTGATCACGTTCGCTATATACGTTCGGAACGTGGGGATAAGGAATTTGAAAAAAAAAAAATTATAAATACCCTTTTGCTCGAATATTGCACATGTTTCATGTACTGATTCAGACATCGTAAAAAAGCTATACTTAATTTCATTACAATTTGTAAATGGTAACTACCATTTTGAACACTCAGCCTTCGGTCTTTTTGAGGTTGGTAAAGCGTTAAGCCGATGAACTTGAAGCCAATGGAATAATACGCGGCGTTGGCATTATTTTTCCAGGTTTACGTATCCCTCAAATACTGTGTTCAGATTGCATCTCAGAGAGAACTGGATTGAGAGTGTGAAGTGTTGACATCCGGTTGTCAAAGTGGCCTGCTGCATTCGCCTTTCACCTGTGAACTACTGGGACCACATTCGGTTGCCATTTTGTCTACTTTTGTGCTTATCGAGCAGTCGCTGAAACAAAAACACGAATTTGTTAAAAAGTTGAAATGTATTTTTACCGATATAACGAAGTGATAAATAGGAACTAGGGAGAACACCGAGAACACTCGGGTATTCCGAGTTAATAAATTATTCTGTCCGATATAACTGCTGCGTGACAACGCGAATATATGCCTTATGGCGAATTATTCCTAGTAATTTTTTCCCCAAGTGGAAATCTCTCGAGTTTTAAAATCGAGGGCGGAATTATAAATTGTAATTAATTTATTCAACAGTCATAGTCAACCACTCGACGAATGCACGATACTAATTACTTAGTGAACAAAAGCGGTGAAGATTTAATTGGTGCCTAATGTACGTACTTTTTGATTCTCAAAAGATTCGTGAAACAGAACTAATAATTGATTTAATTACTAATCTTATGTTCCATTATAATTGCCCATATTGATGAATAAGTTGAGCCTTAATTTGGGAGTGTTGGAAGAAGATTTTCATTTGCTTTAGAAAAAGACTAGAGTAGGGAAAAATTACTGACAAAATTTCAATCCTTAAACTTTATGAGATAAAGAAATACGTATCAACCATTAGAATGAGGGCAAAATGACAAAAGCTTTAAATAAAAAAAAAAATCACTTTTAACCAATTTAGACTTTTTTAGGGTTTAACTATGCTTCAAAGATCATTTTATTCAGAGTTGATTTTTTTTTCAAATTTAGAAATTACTACAAGCTGTGCTCAAACATAAGTACATAATTATGAGATACCTAAACTATGGAATACCGGATGCGTATTTAAAAGGGCGCATTATGCAAGTTTATTAACAATGTATTTTAGAATAGCTGGTGTTTAACACAGATACTGGGATTGGTCAGATTTCATTTTTGTTCTCTTTCGAAAAGTATAAAGGGTGAGGTTACAGTAGCTGCAAAATGACTTCGAGAATACAAAAATTTCCTTCACCAAATTTTGATGGGATTCAGAAACATCTGTGAAGCAAAATTAGAACATATTTCGCCTCTTGAATCCGAAAGAACCTAAATTAAGTTCATACTCAGTATAAGACAAATAAATTATCAGATTTTCCACATTTTTGAAAATTGTGAAAAAAAATACTTTTCAAGGAAAAATGAAAAGGGTTTAGACTCGCTGAATTAAAAAAAATGACCTTTTTTTGGTTTTCAGACAGCTAAATATGATTTTCGAACACAAAGAAGTTCAAAGTTCCAAAAATTTGAAAACTTGTTCAATTTTAGGGAAAAAGGGTCTTAAAACTGAGTTGGAAACTGAAATTTTTATGACATTCTTTCGAGACCATCTAATAACTATTATGATCCCGTCCTTACACTTTTCAAAGAATCTGAAATTCAGCACTACCTATGGGCCCGTAATCAGTCCTTCGTTTTAAGGAGATTAACCAAATCCTAAATGGGAATTTGTTTTTTTATTTTTTGTTGATACTTTTCTATTAAATACAAAATATTAATAGAGACACAAATTGTTTTAGAGGGGGGCAGCTCACTAGCCCATCCTAACGAACACACGTTTTGACGAATATTTGACATACGTCATGTGAAAATGTCTCTCGTATAATATAAACAAAATGCAGTCTCCAAATTTGAGGGTAATACTTGCCAAAACGAACATAACTTTTTCAAAAATTCGAAAATTTAAATGAAATTAATTGTTTGGCAATATAAAATTTTATCTACTTTTAAACTTTACACCAATCATTTTTAGTAACCAATTTTTGGAAAATTTAAGGGTCCTAACGTTTTGCAGTTCTTTGAAACGATGTTAAATTTTATCTTTTCAAAAATGAATGATGAATGAGCACGATATTCACTTGAGGACTTTGAATCTAAGGAGGCAGCGAATAAAAAGAGGGCATTTTTACCTCACAATAGTGTCCCTGAACATCGCTACATTTCTTCAAAATGATATCACTCGAATACCTTACAAGTAAATAATTCATACTTCAGGAAGTTCTATTCAGTACCTATTAGAAATTAGTGAAATTTTGTCTCTCGAGTTAAACAAATCATAAATTAAGCACATACTGCGCATGTGATCTATACAATATCTATTTATCATTCATTTTCGAAAATACATGTACAAAGAATTTGTGTTTAGTAAAAAAATAAAAATAAAATAACTCATGTGAAAAAATTTTTGAGTCCAATAATTTAATTTTTTTAATAAATTTCAAACTACACAAAACTCAACTTTATGAACTTTCAAATTTTTGTTTACTTTGATCTCATTTGACGAGGTATTCTCAACAGTTTTTAGAATTGAAGTGTTCACACATTTGCATTTCAAAATGGCTGAATATGAAAAATTCTGTATAGAACTTCTACCATAAAAGGACCTCTGCTTCTAAAACGACGGCAAGAAGAAAATACTTCGAAATCGAATCAGGCTCATAATGCTCTGGTTTATAAAAAGGAAAAACTGTCAAATCATAAAAAACAAGTTTTCCGATGGCGACTCCTCAATAATTCCACCGTATGTTTGTACGAATCAAACAATAAATGCTATAAAAGGGTCAGCCGACGAAACTCTTAAACAAGGTGAAAGAGAAAAATAGGTCAAACTTGGTTCGTTGGGTTTTTAAATGTGCAAAAGACAAGTTTTCCTGTAACGGTGCGTTCCGTCGAATTAGGATGCCATCTAACGTTATGGGTTGAGGGTCGATCCAATAAAGCGGATTTTTTAATATCGAGCAACAAGACGGGTATACGATGTAATATCGGTAAGACGTTTATACGGTGTCGTAAATTATGAAAATAGAAGGACGTGAAAGAGTGACATTGTAGTACACGTCTTATACAGCTCTTATGAAAGGACTTGGTGATGTATTAAAACTTTTATATCGTCACTGGATTATATTGTAATAAGGATTTGTGTAAACTTTGCGATGCGATACCAGTAATGATGGCTGTATTATTTGCATCGTGATATTAAACTCTGTACCTAGTAAATACAAATATTTAACATTTCAGTATTTGGGTGCTTCTCAACGAGCTGAAAAGTTAGCGAATAATTAAATACGATGTAATGTTTACGAAGTATTTTGTTGCTTAAAGGGCAAGCTGTCGATAAAGAGGTAGGTATTTAAGTGTTCGATTCTCAGCATAATCATTATTTTTACAGATGAGATGGACGTATATATAGCAGATTATCTGAGAAGTGAGAGAATGATAAAAATACGAATCGTTAATATGGAGCTTTATTTAGTTCAGTGCATTCGTTATTTCAGTACTAATGGAATGCTGTTTAAAAAATTTGAATCAATGGATACCTACAGGCTACAACATTAGTAAAGTGTGCGTTCGTTGAATTCTATTCTCTAAAATTCACTGAACCATCCAAAAGGAGTTTTGCAAATTTATAGTTCAGTTGAGAAATACTGAAAAGTTACAACCAATGACCACCTGCGAATGAAAAATACCGAGGCAGAATATTTTCAATAAGCGGTGAATTCGACGTTTTCGAAATACTATAAATTCGGAAGCCGGATATCATTATACCAGTATTAGATGTTCAAAAATCATATATACGAAAATTTATTCGGTTATAAAATAATAAGATGAATTTCTGAACTTTCAAGCTATTTTGAAGATTGTAACGACGTTAGGTACTGAGAATAATATTTGACTTTCTTATGCTCTTTTCATAACATACCGGGTGACTACTTGATTTGAGCACCCCAAGCGCAAAAATTTTTTCCCGATAGAAATAAATTATGTATTTGAATGATGTTAGCAAGAATAAATGGCATAAATAATATTTATCTAATGCTTAAAAGCGTTTATCAATGAAATGCAAAATTTTAATTTATACTTTCGTTGTCAAAAATGCATATTTGTTTTGAATTTTTTCACCTTTTAGCTAATTTTTTCGCTTGGGTGCTCGAATCAAGTAGTCACCCGGTATAGTAATAAAATTTGCGATGTTTTTCTTACCCGAGTGGTTAACATTCTGGCAATGATTGTAATAAAAAAATTTCACCAACCCATGCGGAGAAATACTTCTACACTACTACATTACTCATCATTAGTAGTATTTTTAACAAATGGACTGAATAATAGAATATACCGCTCCACTATTTACTGTAAGTTAAGAGTATTGGTGGTACAGTAGAACAACAATGTAGTAGTAAAATGATGTGTTCTCCTTTTTCTCTTAATCTGCTGAGAAAGGAAAAATGAGGAATATATTGTCATATCACTGTACTGCTGTACCACTGTTCTACCAAGCTCCTCACAAATAGTACTACCCCACTACATTATCACATTACCAACACAGTTATAAATGCTAGAGGGCTACCTACATATATTCTATTATTTAGCCCATTTGTCGAAAACTATGCTAGTATGTAGTCTAATAGTATAGTAATATTTTTCGTGTGGGAAAGCATTGAAAAGTAATTAGACTTTTTAGTAACAGATGGCAACTGCATTATGTAACTGTTTCTTTATGATATTCAGCATGGTAAAGTTACATTCCAGGTTTACTGAGTAAAATTAAAATGATTGTCCCAAGACTAAATTTAAGACAATATGGAACATTTTGAGTTAAAAAGATGAATATTAGCAATTGGTATCTTTGAAAATATTATTGAGAAGAATGGAAAATTGCATGTCTTTATATAATAAGAAGGAAAAAATTTGAGGAATGTGAACATAGTGACTAAGGGAGAGAGATTGTTTTATTTTTATACAGAGAATGAGATGTCGGAAAAACTTACAGATTCGATATTATCTTATTTACTTCTTAATTTAAATTATTGAGCATTCTTATTTAGTGTCCCTCATATAAATGGCTAATAAAGATAGAAGAGGGCATTCAAATATATATAGTTACATTTATTTATTTATTATAATTTTATACAAAGGTATTAAACAAAATGAAGACAGTACTACACGGTAATGCCGAATATCCCACTTTCAAAGGGAGTCTGACGTGTGATATAACCATAAAAAGGTACTATTATACGCAGGCTGGTTTCATTCCCTCGGGAAATAATCATCCATTAATGTCCACTAGACTTTTTACGCGAGTGCGATTCCCTGAAATATTTGGTCTTTCGTTTTTGAAATTGTCGTAGGAAAATACGTGGACGTGTTGAAGACTGCTATGAGGTTTTTTTACAACGTTGATTTATTAAATGGATTTCATTTTTCTACGCAATAAAAGATAATAACAGCGCTTTTAACATATAATAACTATATTGTTAGAATAAAATGTGTTCGAGGTAAAATACCACACATAGTGAGTGGTGGCAAATCTGTCCTCGTCTTATTGTTCGAAGCTACTTAAAGGATGGCCGTAGCACACTGATGTAAACGCTGTCTTCCTTTTACGAGCTCGGTTGTAAAGGGCATACTCTTTCAATTTTACTCGATTTAGTTTCGTATAACGAGTACGCGATGTTAGTTTTACTCCTCTTTTGTTGTCGAGATGAGCTTTTCCGATATTCTTCTCGTTATTAATTCTAGAGACGTTGGCGAAAACAAAAAAAGTCAGACAGATTTTTTAATTTCAAAAAGAAGGTAATTTGCGAGCGTGCCAGTGTTGGGTTTGATGAAAAAAGGAAACCATAAATTTACATTTTATAACCGCATCGAAGAAGTTTTTAAAAAACTGCCAAGTAGAAAATTGTCGTTAAAAATTACATAATCTGGGGACGCTTTTAGAGTTGATTTGGTAATTTTGGGGCGTAATTTTTGTCGTGCGGCCTAATAGGGCTGTGTTTTAAAAGCACTTGAAAATATGAAGTAAGTTTCTCCCCTCTTTATACCGTTGGGCTGTTTATGTTGATAATTTTTCTTTCTTTTCGTTTCATAGTGAAGTTTTTCAAGGACTAACTTGACAATAAGAAAAGTTTTAAGGAAGTCTTTGAACTAATGCTGCAGTATATTACGCGTAGAAGATTTTAGGTTTTTTTAAAATGTAACTTCGATCGATGGAAGAAGGCGTTTTCGGAATTTATATTCGATGTTTAGCGAATCTGTTTTGGAACACTTACACTTAGGTATCGTAAATACAACTTAACTTGAGACAGCGCCAACCTCAGAAATAGGGAACACTTTCTAACTTTAATTCAAGTTAATAGAATTCATTTATGATGACTAAAAAACAATTAGATATGAGTACGTGTAATTGTTTTTTATTGTATCCCTAAACATGAGATGTTTATCTTAATTCAAAAAAAGCAACCTAACATCTACTTATAATTATTTTGTAAGTAATGGTTTCAAAAAGTAGCATCACTGACCTCTAAAACTTCATGCATTTCATTCCTAAACAGAGATCAGCCAAGTTCATGAACTCGTTCAGTTCAGTTTATTTTTAAAGAAAGAAAAAAGTATTTTAGTTCAAGTTTAAGTTTATTTGAAGAAAAAATGCTGAAATGCAGACCTCTTCAAAGATCATCATTCAAAACCTCCCATATCATTTTTCCGCTTATAACTTCCCATCGAATTTATTTGGAGAGCTGAAATTTGATATGTTAGCTCTTTCAAGTTAGAAAGTTTGGAGGTATGAAGTTTAGATTAGTCCAATTCAGACCCTGCAGTAAACTTGGAGCGCAAGTGTAACGAGCTAACGACCAATAAGAACTTTGGTTACATTCTAAACTGGACTTTTCTATCAAGTAATCTATTTCGTTTGAAAGTTTAAAGCTGTTTCGTGCGATTTTGCCGATTTTTATTGAAATTATATGATAATGTATTCAGTAATGCCACGTTTCGTGCTTTATTTTCATTTTTGAGAAGTTTTGATGAAAGATGTCGGTAAAAAGTACCCATGAGTTCAGAAAGATTAACAAAACATCTGTATCCAACCATTGTTTTAAGTTATTGCCTAGATATTTGATCACTACTTCTTTTTTCAACATCTTGCTCACGAAGTCGTAAAGAAAACTCATTAATTAATAAACATTTTCAAATTTTCAAACGAAGCACATTGGTCGTTACACTAGCGCTCCAAGTTTACTGCGATGTCCGAATATAATAACTAAAGTATTCATTATTTAGGTCATTTGTCGAAAATACTACTATTGAATAGTTTAGCAGTACAGTAGTATTTCCCCGTATTGGAACACAGCATATTAGCTGTTCTGTTCACCAATAGTACAGTAAAAATGTCAACATATTTTTATGCATATTTTTTAGTCTTTTTTGAAAGAATGAGTTACCAACTTTTTTGAACTTCTAACTCTCGTATTTTCTCCACAACCTAATTTTATACAGCATATAATATTATAAGAAATCATCCTCAAATTCAGAATAAGTTATAACGCTTCACATTTGTAAGCAAATTAAATTGTTGACTACTTATCAAGACTCATAATTTTTCGGCCTATTGATTATAATCATGTACCTTACATGATTGAGAAGTGAACTAAGGTAGTAGAATTATACTGTTTTAGAGCTGAGAAGAAATGAAAAAATTTTCATCAAAACTATGAGTTGACTGCTAATTCTATTCAAATATATTACATTAAAACAAAGAGGCACAAGCTATTACATGCATCATCCATCATCTTCATCACAAACTTATAATAATGAAAGTAGTTAAAACTACAATTTCTTTCTTACATTTAAAATTTATAATATTTATATCTATGTACTATAAATGAAATTGACACGATAAAATATTTTCTTAAATTTCATATTCCATACTTTAAATTCAACACTCAACTTTCTGTTCTTCATCGTCTTTCAAGTTCATAACGTAGTAATTAGTAGTCTGCGGTTTCATCTACAATTTGATCTAGAACAGTTTACTTTCTCATAATATCTCATTGATCCTCATCTTGAACACTTAATCATTTTTCATTGCCTTGTCAGTTGTTGCAAGTTGCAACTGTCACTGGTTGTAGTCACTGAAGGTAGGTTTCGTTAGTTTCCTTTCTAATGTATTGTATTACACCTACGAATGTCATAATCTATGTTTTCTTCCACTATCTAAGTTTGTTAATAACCTACCGCGATGATTTTAAAAAAACTTAATTTCCTCAGTGAAGTGATGAACATTGCATAGATTTTATGCTTTTAATGTGCATACATATTATATTGTTCATTTATCCGCGAGTGAAAGTATAGTCGAAGTCAATGGAAGTGTAGAATTTTATTTCTAAGAAATACCTATGAGAAACTGCAGTAACTACAATACGTAAGTAATGATTCATGCTAAATCTAATCTATTCATATTGATAGTTTCAACAACCTAAAAGAAACTGAATCAATGCTACAATATAAAATATGAAAGTTAGAGTAACAAATTGATTGAAAATTTGGTTCTTGAACTACATAAGTATGTTAACTCAAGTTTTAGATTTGTACTTCAGAAAGATCATACTTATCCTTTATGTTGGAAATGTGAACTAAACTACGAGTAAGTATCTACATACCTATGTGCTTCTTTTTGGTATTTATCATCGTTTAAGTTTTCTTATAGTGATTTACATAGCATGGAAATTCCATCTGATGTTTATGCTATCTAAATACTTAAGTAAATGTAACTTGAGAGTTCTAAACCAAAACTATTACAATTTTCCAGTCAGTGATCAAAAGCTCTACTTCTTACTTCCTTTCGTTTCACATTGGTACGGAAGGTTCGCTTTTATAGAACAAGTCTTATACACAAAAAAACAAAAAAACAAAATGCTGTCTTGGATATAAAATGCGGATACCTTTGTCATAGTAAATTTCATTTTAAGAAATAGTCCTTTAACTTTTTCTCGAAGTTTTTTTTCTCTCGCATATAGTAGATAATGTTTTCTTTAAAAGATTTATTAGGAATTTAATTTCAACATTTTTTCCTTTTTGAAAGAAACTTAAACGAATCTTGCAACCGTAAATCTCATACTACGTATAAAGTGAATATTGAACGAAAGAGATTTGCAAATGGTTGCATAGAACGTGAAAATTACAACGTACAATTTCCGACTATTTCATAACAAAAATGAATTAAAGCGTTGTTTTTCATTTCGCTTTTAACAATTACCAATGTAAAGTGTAATGGCTTTTGTTCGAAAGACCAAATTGAAAATATTTATTAAAAATTCCTGATCGAGTAGTCTTTCTCGTTGTTGAGTTACGTTCCCTTCAAATTGTGGCGTGAAGCAATTTTAATTAAAATTCTGCGAATTTATCGAAGCTAATAAATTATTCAAAGATGTGAAAAATATTTCACTTCATGTTTGATCTAAGGACATTTTCTTCTCTCTATTCTCAATCTTAAAAGAGTTGCCAAAGTGTTAGCAGGTAGCCTCAGTATGACTCTTGAGTCTCATTGAGTTTACTCACCCCTATGGCGCATACTTTACGTCCGATTGAACTCTATATAGGCAAAGTAGCAAATTGCTTTTAATGATACTTCAAAATACTTTCATATCACATCACTGGTTATAAATGTATTGTGATTAATTGTGAAAAATGAAATCAGTGTTACCGACATGTTATAACTAGTTTGTTGTTGATTAAAAGGAAATTCGGCGCTTTGCTAGTATGAGCTTCTATCAGCCACACAGTAGGTATAGCTATATCATGGTCTATTTGATCTTCATCGTATTCTCAAATGTACTCTCATTTTGATTTCAAACCATGTTTATTCAATACGTATATAATATCGCTATGATATTTAAATTGTATTTTAATGAATTCAGGGAAACGATTATATTCTAAAACTCTCTCAAGCTATAATTTTGATATAGGTATATACTATTGATATTGATATGCATATGATATCACATTTTGTTACAGAAGTGAGCTGGTCTGCAAAGATGACTCATTATTATTATAGAAAAGTGATGGTAAACTGAAATATAATTATTTTCGAATAACGAATGATGAAATCTATAGAACATTTTTACGTTTCTTACGAACTCTCTCCCGCCCCCACTCATTTCAAACTTACTTACTATTTTGTGGAACTAATGAACAGTAATGAGCGGGTATAAATACAAAAAAAAAAGATAGTTCATCCAACGTAACTAGTAATTAAGTAGATAAACCGGCATCTCTGTCAAATTCCTTCGCTGAATTTTTATCGCGTCGTTAACTCCATAAAAAGAATAAATTAGGCGGGTAAAATTTAACAATGCGCACTTTTGCGCGTAACCGCTAGGTAATTCATTTAGCGCAGGTGTTGATATTTTCAAAGCAACGAAAACTTGCTCGACAAAGGGTATAGGTAAATGTTTATATTCGTTTTATAAATTTCACTTTTTTCAACGAGGTAATTAAATTTTTCACCCTTTCCTGTATAAAGTTTACAGTAGTAGGCTAATATTCGAAATTATTGCCAACTCTTTGCCTAACACAGTGAAATAATTACTGTGGTTATCAACGTTTATTGTTTCTATTCCGAATAGCTTGTAAGAACATCAAACTTAGTAACTATTACTTATGACTTGAATATCTGCAAACAAAACCATGAAATCGAGTCTGATGGATTTTTTTCGAACAAACAACTCAAAGTATCAAATGTTTAATTATAACGAAATCTAAATAGGTAGACATGAAGCTATTGGAGTTAAGTTTTAAATAGGGGGCTTTTCAATTTTGTAGAATCGTTAATTTTTTAATGCTCACACCAAATATTAACGTTGAAAATTCCTGCATTTCTCCTTCAAAACCACATACACGAACTCCAGTTTGAAATACCTATGTAGCACCTTCTGCCCTTGGGAATAATATGAGCCCCATTCACCATAGGTATACCTAATTCTAAATGACCTGAAAAGCGTGTATATGAAGACTCCTCCTTCCTTAACCTCCATGTCTTAATCAGGTAAACTGTGATTGTTATCTTTTTTTATTAATAACTCAACAAAAAATTCATTTCCTTTAATTTGGTAAGTTCGATGAAATTTTCTCAGCAGAAAACTCCACAAAAATGATGTAGCATCTGAATACAAGACCATTGATCTTATCGGCACATACCGACACAATATTTGGTTTCAAGACTCACATGTTTTTCACGTAGCTCAACTCAATTGCGGCGAAGTATTGCGTTGACATTATATTGTTAACCGGGCGAAACGCCGAGTGGAAATGTCAACTCTGCACGGATTAATTCAAAAATACTCCAAAGTATATTTAGATTATTATAAAATCTCCTGACATTTGCGAAATTTCCTCAAGCTGACGTCGTTCGCTAAAACTTTCTAGCAAATTGATTTTTTCCGGGACACTCGGCTCGGTGACAATTACGACGAAAGTGTTATCAACGAGTACGCTCCGGTGGCTTGACAAGCTTATCAGCGAGCTACCCTTAAAAAAGGATTATTCTGGCTTAAACAGCGCAGCGTAAAGATCGACAATTTCTCGTATCCAAAACTTAGGTGATTTTTGAAGCGGCCCTCTATATAGCGTGCGATGTCTCGAGTGCAGCTTTCGCTACAACACTCCTGTTTAGTTCTTCGGTTTGGGTTATTAATACTACCAATACGATAAACGCAGTTAATTCTTCACATGAATTATAGCTTTAATCTTTCGAAGCGGATTATATGTATTTAATTTAAGAACGGCTTAGCTTTACCAAAGTTTTACGAAATTAATTAAACAGTTGACTAGAGCTGAGTTGGGTTTGCGAATTTGGCGAACTAGCTTCGATAATTGAGTGGAATACCTTGGCATTATTGAGCATCGCTTTGAACATATGTGACTTACCAGTGAAGAAGTGTAATATTAAAATGTAATATGAAGAGTATATCAAACTCAAAGGTGCCATAATGTTCTTGTTAAATTATTATTTTGAAACAAAAAGAAATCCCTATGTTCACATTTCTATGGCAAATAGATATACAAAAAACACCGTTTTGGGCTTATACATGTCATATGAATATCTTATCGACATACTTTTGAGTTGAGCTTCAATTAATGTCAAATAGATATCGAAATTTTTCATTAATTAGAAAAAGATATTGATGTCAATTGACATCTATTTGACATTAATTCAAGCTCAACTTGAAAGTATATCTATTAGATATTCATAAGGCATGTATTAGCTCAAAATGGTGTTTTTCGTCTACTTATTTGTTATGTAAGAACAGAAACAGGATATCTATCAGCCAAAGTGTGCACATAGGGAATTACCTTATACTAATTATAAAAATTCAGTTCTTTGCCAACACAGATAAATGTGCGTACCTGTACTTAGTTGAATAACACGAATCCCTAATGCATGCCTTTTCCTAAACCCATGATTTTATTCTTCCAGTTGATTCGTTTGTTAGATGAGTCGCGTTAACAAATCCCAGACTGTCACATTCGAATGTCTGACAAATTTAATTCTGGTAAAAAGTATGTCAGACTAATCCAAATTGGTTAGACAAATTGTACCTAAGTCGACAGCTTTTCACATGACGTCACCAATAATTTTAGATGGAGTTTATCGCTCTCAAAATGCGGTGACGGTAAACTACAAGAAGAAAACTATTCATTATAGTTTCATGAGATGAGCTGAAATTACTAGCATAAAACAATATGTTCGTAGTTGAAGAGAAGTTTTAACAAAAAACTGTTTGGCATCCATATGACCATATCTCCTCACAAAATATATTTGGAAAGCTTAAACTTTGTATGTGGGTTTTTTTTGAACTAGTGTATATGACCGTCTGAGTTTGTCGAAACCTATTCAACATGGTGAGTGGTCAAAATTTGAGAAAAAAAACTGAACAGCTTCAAATTGCGAAAATTACGTAAGTATATCTTAAATTGAGCTTCTTATGTGCTTTTGGAAGGGACAGGGAGGAATTTCACCTTTGCGGTTGGATTTAGTATTCTGCAAAATTTGAATCAACTCTTATTAATAACTCTGTGCAAGTAATGGAGTATTGATGTTTTCAGTTTTTTCTACAAGTTCATGAATAGAGTAGTATTTTTCACTACTTGTAGTGTGATTACTAGTTCATCATTACTAGTAGTTGTAGTTTATGATTGCAAGTTCATGAATAGAGTAGTAGTTTTCACTACTTGTACTGTGATTATTGGTTTATTTTACTAAGTTTAACAACAGAGTACTAGTTCTACTACTATTAGCAGTCAAATAAACACTAGTTCTTGAATAGAATGTAGTTTGTTACTGTAGTGCTTCTCCTGATAGCAAGTTGAAGAATGAAATGTAAGTATAGTAATGAGAAACCATTATTTCATTCTTCAATTAGGTATAGTTTTCATGAAGAATAATAGTACTGAAGATAGCAACTGCTAGTTATACTAGTAATAAATAGAGCGACTAGTAGTTGTGCAGTTGACTAGTAGTAGGTACTCAAGATATTAATGATTACTAGTGTTCTACTAGTAGTCTACGTATCACTTTGCTTCTCTTAGATGAAATGTGTTGCAGTAATGCATATAAGGAAGCGTTTAATTCAACTGTAATTGAAGTGCAAATACGCACTTCCACCAACAAACTTAAGGACTGTTTGCACTGTGTGAACCAATGGTTTGAATGCATTCTTAGGTGCGTTGTAAAGTTGTGAAAACCATTTTCCATCATAAGAAAATAAATGGTATTCAGGATTTCCAATTAAAAATAAGTATTAATTACTACTAAGTACTGGTAGTGATCATTACTAGTTACTAGTAGTGTTTTTTTTTGCAAGGGTGGTTCAACGCTATGTTATGACTTTTCAGTATACTGATGAATGGCAAGACGAATAGATTACATATTGAGAATTCGCTCTTTTTACATTTTTTTATCTAACCGAGAAAGTAGACATAACTATGAAGTGCTAAGCGTTAGTGGGATTGCCACCTCATCGGGGACGGATCCGTGGCAGCCAATATGCGATTTTTGGTTTAAAATTGTCGGTTATTATTTTTACGCATCTTTTACCTTAAAATTGTCAGTCAGTTTCATTTGCGACACAAATACTGTTGGTTTTATTATGTTCCTGTCAAAGAAGATCATCGTCACCCACATATTGTTCCATTAACCATTACACACACTCTTTATGGCACAACTGAGTTAATCAAACACATCTCCCAGTGAAATTAACTTCATACAAGCCCACTGAATAGAATGCAGCCATAATCTATAAGATAACAATTTGCTAGACACTAGATACATCTATCTCATAATTTCAAGCTATCTATCAGATTCCTTCATGTAATTCGAGGTATATCGGATGTATCTGTCCGAAGATTGACTATTTTTTCAACAAATAAAGAATTTTTTAAGTAAGTCGATCATAGGAATTCCAGTCTACAAGACAGCTAGATGATACTAATCATAGGCATGCCCATACGTTGGACTTTTCCGATTTCCTAAAACACATCTACCATAAGAATCTGTTTAGCACATGTCTAAATAACATTTTGATGTGTGACAAGCATGTATCATGGCGTCATATATTATATTACCACAACTTATTATACAGGGTTTTTTCTTAATAGCAAACTCTTGCGGCTTGACTGGACCATTATAACGATGTCTTTCTCCTCTCTTTCCTCATCATTCATAAATGATATAACTACGATTTACATGAATACAAGTATACTTGATGCTAGTCATTTCCATTATATAGTAGCAGATTCATAACTTGTGCAAGCGATCCGATTATGTCGGTTCATCGCGTAATAAATAACGTTCTTAGTTTCACACTTTTTACCCTTTACTCACCCTTCTGGGCTTTTAAACGATCGTTTACTTCTTCCTTTTTTTTATTTATATTTCCGTTTAGTATTTTTTCTCATGTTTCACGTTGAATTTTCATTCGAATGTCCGTTCCACGTTATAAAGGTTCATGCGTCGCTTTATGTTTACCTCATATGCGTGAGTTTCCTGTGTATACCAGTGTATGCGAATGCAAAACTCCTACTTCATAAATAATGAGGATGGTGACGTGCAATAAAGGATACGATATATAAGTTTGGTTAGAGCACGTGAGAAAATATTGAACTTCGAAGTCGAATTGAAGGATGTTCTTCGTATTCATACATAGATTTGGGAAATGATTTTTATCTACCTTTATCAGAGAAAAAGAAATTTATTATTTCTTTTTTAAGATTATTGAGAGCTAAAACATGCTATGTTTTTTAAACATAATTTTTATTTTTTTAAGCCGAGTTTTCAATAAATAAGGTAGCTATTGTAGCGTGCTTGATCAAGAAAGGCGAGTTCAAGCTAGGAGGAGATCTTCATATTTTGGCACTACAGGAGATTTGTAATTATATCGCAAATGTCCAACTTTATAGAATTCATATAATATGTATTTTTTCTAGACTTCATAGCGTGAACGATTGAAGATAAAAACCAATTCGGATCGGGCATCGAAAGAGATGGCTTCTAGTGGATTATAGTAGAACCTCTGAAAAGGTGAAAATGAGTAGAATTCAACGCTGATTCAAATGGAAGTAATTTCGTCTTTCCAATTTTACGAGAAAATAAGGGCATTCAGAGGAAAATTCATAATAACTTTTTTTAGAAGATAAAATTTCCTTTCCAAAGATATAAACATTGTTATATTTTCATTTCCGATAACAATAGAAATTAATTGTTGATTGTAGTATTAATCATTTGAAGTCTACTTGCTTATCATTTGACACTTGTTCAGTAATCAGTCTGTTGGGGTTGTGTTTAAGTGAATTGTGCAAAGAAGATATCGTTGTTTACTACAGAAGTAAGTATTAGGTAGTGTGTCACTGCGATAATTCATTTCTTCAAGTTTTTATTGTTGTTGGTGATGAAAACATAACAATATTTATATCATTGAATAAGAAATTCTATCCTCTAAAAATTAAGTTATGATGAATTTTTCCTTAAACCCTACAGTTTTCTCAGAAAATTTAAAAAACGAAAACGCGTCTATTTAAACCAATGTTAAATTTTGATCAGTTTCACTTTTTCAAGTAAAACGATAACAGCGCGCCACAACCATGCCCGCCTCGAATTAGAATTCGGTCAGAGAATGTTAAGATAAGAAAATATCTTTGAGGGTGACCATTATTTTATCAATGCTCATCAAGACTAATAATCTATCAGCTGTTAACATCATCATCTCTCAGATTTTTGCTCATATTAAAGTCATTAGTAAACATGCACTAGAAGGAATAAAGTTGAAAGTTTTCACTTAATCTCAAGAGAAGTAAACTGTTATAAGCATATAGACTTTGGATTATGACCAAATTTTTGTGTAGCTTTTTGCTATAAATTGAAGCATCACTTCAAACCAATGATGTGAACATGGATGAGTAGAAGAAGAGGAAACTGAATGTTTATGATGCTTAACATAGTGAAAGACACGATTTGTAACCAAATTACTAGTTTCTCCAGTATTTATATCTTTTTATTTTCTTCGTGAAATTTAATTTAAACGTCTGAAAGCGCATTAATAACATTTTCGCTGTAATTGCCCAGGTCTTGATTCTTGTCATGTATTGAAGTCATCGTGCTATCTACTAGGACATTAATTTACAGCTTAGCCACAAAGGAGGTAATAAAAAATCAATATATGGCGATAACTTATGTAGGTAACCCGATTGAATAGTACACATATTTAAACTCCATTATCACGAAAGGCTATATTACGTTCTAGGTGAGTATAATGATTTTCACAAACAATAAAACGTAGAAGAGGTCATGGACGGGTTGGCAGCCGGGTATTGAATCGAGCTGCGCGAACCCCACGGATTTTCTCCTTCTCTCCCCAACATTCTCTTTGACAGGCGAAAGCGAAAAAAGTGAGAAATCGACTTTTACTTGCAGCGAATCGCTCCGAATTGAAAACTTTATTCAAATTCGATAAAGTGTGGAATATGAAAAAGATTTTATCCATGTTAAACTAAATATTTTCATTTTTGTGAGGGAAGAGGAAGATTTTCTAGTCTCTATGTGTATGTCAAGTTGAATTTAGAATTTGATTATTCTTGAAAGGATGCATGGTTCTTTTTGCTTATATCGTGTTGGCAACGAAGTTGAATTTTTTTCACGAAAGGTGCGAAACGGAGTCGACTTAAACAAATAAAAGATTCACTTTGAGTATTCCGGCACTTTTTACTCGCGTCCTAACGTCAAGTTTTTTTGTTTGGTTATCTGGATTCCATGGAAACGAATGCTGTCTCGGTCTGTTAATGGAAAGTCTTTGAAAAGGAATCGAGCACCCGATACAAAGCGACGGATATTTTTAACCATCACATAGAGAATTCATTTAATCTGCTCACGTAGACGTAATTTGGCAGACGTTTCGAAATCGATTAAGTATTGGCGAATTGAAACGATAACGGACGTGGAAAAAATTGGAATATAAAATTTATAATGGCGCATTAATTACGTATTTATGATGACGAAGAACGAGCCGCCAGAAAATTTTTTCTCATCAACCGCCTACCAGTTTATCGGATGCAGAGAGAAGATAGGAGCGTCGTTGGAAGTTTAACCCTATATCTGTTGTTAATGATGGTCATTAAGGGAGTAACGTTTACGGCGACAAGCTAAGCGTTTGGAGGGTACGGTCGTTGAAACGTGTATAACTTCGCTTCCAACACCCCTCTCGGTCCTTCAGTGTGCTATACAGGGTGTTTCAAATATCTTAGTTAATTAAGAGTTCGTGTCGCGATTACATTTTGCGGTGCACGCCCATCGTAGCGGTTCGAATATTTTATTGCTAATCTCGACGACGCGATCGTACGTAAATTGATGCAGCCGTACGGAATAATCGGGTTGTTATTTTTTCCCAGCGTTGTTTGCAATGTTGAGTAGTCGCTAGTCGTATATGTATTTAACGAGTGTTTTTACGCGTTTGACTCGAAAGGTTTTTAATCCCTGGGTGATGTGTATGCGGCCACGAATGAGATTTAAGCTGTTGCGAGAACAATTTAACTTTGCTACGAATCGTGATATTGTATAAGTTTCTTAGATTAGTCCTAATTAATGCTAATTCCACGGTAAAAATTACACCTGTTCGTAATTCGTAATCGTTGCGACGCTTTGCAAGGGAAAACTTATGCAAAGTTTGAGCTAAGTGGTCAAAAAATTGGTCGAAAATGAAAATAATTCCTCGCTTCTAATCAAAATTCATCTATCAAATGTTACACGAGTTCGTAGAAGGCTAATTTCGCTTCTTCCATTTGTCACCCCTGAATAGAAGTTCATATTTTAAATTTAAACTTACCTACGGTAAATCGAGGTTCCTATTGAATAATTGAAATTTAGGAAATAATTTGTTTTTGTTTTTTTCTTTTGGCTTTCCCATTGGCTTATCCAAGTATTCAAAACATGCCTTAAGAATTCAAAAGTGAGAAAATAATGACGACGAAAATGTTGAATCAGAATAAGTATATTGATCAATAATGACCACCCCACTCCTCTAAACAAAAAAATTAGAATTTGAAGTATTCATGTGACCCTTTCTTTGCCCCACTAAACAAAATCCTGGTTACAGCACTAGATCTGAGTCATGAAATCTCTTGAATCTTCCATAAATCCAATTATAAAGCTAAAACCTCAAGTATAAGTGTAGTAGCAGCCACAGTAAGTACTATGTAGCATCTTGAATTTAGATCATAATGGGTACAAAATGGAGAATGGCTAAATTTTGAGAATATTTTAAGGACTCCAAGTAACTTTATGCAGAAAAATACGTAATATTGTAATACCAGACTACTCATCAGTGTATTAGTATATTCAACAAATGGTCTAAGTAATAGAATATACACCTGTTATAATTATGTATTTACAGTATTGGTAGTATGGTAGTGTTGTGGTGCAATACTATACGTTGAAGAGTATCAGTAGTGTAGTAGTACAGCAGTGTAGTAGTTTAATGACGCGTCTTTCTTTTTCCCTTGGTCTGAAAAAAGAAACATGATGAATGTATTGTCATATGATTACATTCCTGTACCGCTGCACCAGTATACCCCGCACGAGCAATACTACCCTACAGTGCTACTTGTGAGGAGTGTACTATTGCTGCGATACAGGAGTTTATCATATGACAATACATTCATCATTTTTTTCAGACCAAAGGAAAAAGAAAGATGCGTCATTAAACTACTACACTGCTGTACTACTACACTACTAATACTCTTCAACGTATAGTATTGCACCACAGCATTACCATACTACCAACACAGCAAATATAAGAGCAGTATATCCTATTATTTAGGCCATTTGTCAAATATATTGTTGGCGGGTAGTCTAGTAGTACAGTTGTATGTATTTTCTTACATGTATTTTCTTTTCTCTTTATACCAGTGTTTACAATTATGTTTATTTGCATGAATTTACGTATACTTGGTTTTTTGTGTCTTAATATGAATATATGCGTGCCTAAGTAGATATATTTTTTATGTTTGCTTTATTTCCCTTTTTCTTTTCCATTCATATTAGTCTCTCCAGTATGTTAGATAGGCATAAAAGCCTCCATGTACCATCCAACTTTCCTTTAGATCTCTGGGTGAAAGTCACGAGAGGAAATGATAGCACATAAATTACGATTCCCTTGTTACAAATATGAAATAAACTCTCATCCGAGGAATTCCTAGAGAGGAACAAAAAAAAGTGTTTGGGTTAGATCAGTTCAGGTCAGGTTCAGTTTACACTTCGACATTTCGTAATAGATAGGCCTCACTAGAGCAAGTTCCAGAGCGCTCCTCCATTAAAAAAGAAGGGTTTGGGTTATTATATACCCAAGTTTGAATGTTTCAGGCTTAGTTTAAGTTTTGTTCGAATCGATTGCTTACATTTTTTCCTCTTGAATTCGTTATAATTCGACTAGAATTTTATCAATATTTAGAAGTAATTTTATTATTTAATTCAATAACTGAAAGCAATTTTAAACATAGCAAACCGTTATCGTTTTGATTGTAATTCCGTTCTAAAATTACGCTTACTTCCAAACTTTTTCACGAGTTTTTTCAACCCAAAGAAAAAAAAACTATCGAGATATTCGTTGTACGGTAACAACCTTAACAATACCCACCTGCCTCCTTTATCCTCGAATCAAAACTGTAAGTGTTCTTTCACCGGCTACTTGGTACCTGGGAATGTAACACGTGCTTGTTAAATAAACATTCATCGGCAGCATCCCAACAATCGATAGTGCTAACTTTACTGGGAGCTGGGAAAATGTGATTTTTATCAAGGTTCGCGTTAATTTGCGATACCTATTAAATTATGTGGAGTATATGGAAGAAAATTTTGAACGGGTTGTCAAAAAACACCAAATAGCGAATAGTTAACCTTCGAAGAGCCTATAATGAAAATTACACGGTTTCTAATTCTGGTCACGTATTGGTGACTAGAAACGTACTGAATTTTTTTCCCGCTTTCACCGTAGCTTTTAGGGTTACTGCTACAGGCACGTCGTGTGAGGAAATTTCTGACTCAAGTTTCGAATGGAAGTTGTTAAGTCGTAACGAAAAGGATTTTATATTGGTCTCATTCTTAATGTAAGAGAAGGTGTATTTATTTGTATTTCACTTCTTATGAGATATTCTTCTTTACATGCTGCCATTTCAAAGAACATGATATCAACTTACTTCATGGAGTAAATTGTAATTGTAGAAGCCCAATTAGTTATTATTTATTAGTTTGATAATGGTTCTTTATCTTTACTTGTAACAAAAGAATGGCAGAAGTTTGTAATATAAAAACATTATGCTACAATTTTTGTTTGTTTTTTTTTTGTGACATATACCGCAGCTTAGGCCAGAGGCACATTTGTTGGAGAGTAAGGCCTAGATTGCCTGGAACAACTTAGTATGTTTGAGGAAGGCGAATAAGCATGTGATATGGTGACTATTGCTAAGGATGTCTGAGAGGTTAGAAGGTAGTTCAAGTCTAGAGCGGATGTTTACATAATGAGGGCAGATTACTAAGATGTTTGCAATTGTAAAAGGGACTGGCAATGCTGACATGTAGATGGGGGCGGTCTATTAAGCAAGAAGGAATGTGTCAAGAAGCTGTTCCCCAATTAAAAAGGAGTGAGCACTACCTCCTCTCCTCTCGAGCATTGCGGTATCAGCCAGGGTAAGGTAGAACTACGAATTGCACCAAGTTTGCTAGTTGCGAGGGTATTTTTCCAAGTGGTTTCCCAGTTTCAAGATCTCTACCTAAATCGAAAAATTCGTATGTCACGTGTAAGAACTCCGCAATATCACCGATATACTGTTTTATTCATTTTTTAAATTTATCTAGGCCATCAGTAAAAAAAAAACTTGATAACAGCTTCAACGGATTCCTGCATACGTATCACCTATGATAGTTCCTTCAGTGTTTTACTTTTTACTTCAAATGAAATATCATCATAATTATCTTGTCCAGATGTGTCCTTCATAAAGGAAATAGGGAAGCATTGTGATAGCCTTATGAGAAATTAATAGTTATTGATCTACAGAGAGTATTTTTTCTTATTTCACTTGTATAAAAATATATAATTGAGAGTAGAATACTTTTGCTTTGAGCTATATTTTTCATACAGGACTCTTTTCATGGAATGTTACAAAAATATTTATTTTGAGAAAGTTGTTCAATCCATTTTGAAAAAGGAAAACAATAAATAAATTCATTACGACTCATTTTCAATTTTTTGAAATTTGAACTTTTCCATGTAGATAAGCAAAATTTTTCATCACTTTTTGCTTTCCAAATTTGTTTGCACTGAATGCTACATCTCTTCATGTTGAATACATTTTGTTGAAAGAAACATTATAATAGTTTCATGTCGAATAAATTTTCTATGTGGTTACCTGAAAATTATATTTTTAGCTTCCCTCTGGAAGGTAGATAATTTTGAGATATAATCAGCACTCGACAAATACATTTATTGAGTTTTTAGTGTGTTCTGATATTTTTGTTATCATGTCTCCTAGTCATACAATCACTTGTATTACAATACCTATCTAAAGAAAGGATTTTGTGCATGATTTATTAATTTTTGTCAACGCCCTTACTACAACGTTCTGGTACAATCACTCAAATTTACCATATCACTCACGGTAACTTCTTCATTATTGATTATATTGTCCTTGTTCGCATAGAATAAGTTTTTTTTATTCGGTATATTTTACGCCAAGGTTTAGATAATTTCAAGGAAGAGGAAGAATTCGGCTTGAAGATGAGTCATTCGTGAAGGGGCTCGAAAGTTCCACTTTAAAACGATCGTTATTTCGTTACTTTACGCGATGAAAGAGTACACAATGTTAGTGTTCGAAAATCTAGTTATAGATTTAAATAAATAATCGAAAAAATGAAAAAGCGACGTAACGAGGCGCGATTTAGCAGGTTAAACACTAGATTACCTCGAAATTTCGCTAACGCTGATGCATTTTCGAAACAAAAGAAAAAGAAAATAACGCTCGGTTTAACTATGCAAATGGTGTTTGCCGTTCGCGACGCTCATAAAAGCCGTCCTTTTATCACATTTGAAGAATCTAGCGAAATAAAGTTTTTTTTTTCACTTTCTGTGAATTTGCCTTCGTAACGTAAAAAAAAAATTGATTAAAATCGTTGGCTGGATTTAAATTAATCTCGAAAATTATATACTCTTCGATTATCAAAACGAATTTAAAATTTGTTAGAACTTACTTAATATATGCTGGAGGAACTTTATGTAATTTTCTTTATTGTGTCACTGAGTGCTTTTTAAAAGCACGAAGAGTTTTATGAAAAAAAACTAAGCAGCTATACCGCTTTATTAGAGCTGAGTTTTTGACAGAGGCATTTCCAGATTTCCAGATTATGCTGTTTACCTTTTAATATCCATACTCAGTACCGAGGTAGGAAACAACACCTACCTTCTCTAAGAGCACATAAGGACTTCAAATTAGGATACGCAACATTTCTCGCATAAATGTACCATATGAGCCTACAACCATTAAATTTAAGCTATTGAAGACCCTTCAAATATTTTCAAATCTTTGGTTCATCCTTCATTTTGGATACATTTTGATTTCGGTGTTATTCCAAACGTCCGAATCCTTGCGAAAACAATGGAATTTGATAGACCTGAACGTCCGCAATTTATAGGCCTGAACGTCCGATGATGGAAACAATAGCAGGTAGATGACAGGTTTAATATCCAAAAGAAAACGAAGCAACGTTGCCATATAGAACTTAGCTCTGCACTAAAGATGAAATAGGTTAAAATTTAGGAATTGGAAAATGAAAGAAATATTTTTTTGGACTATCCTTTCTGTCATCAGAAGAAATCGCAGATTTTTTTTATGAACTGATAGAAATTGCTCCCAATGAATATCAGCATGATTTTACAGATTATGTGGTCACTAATTTTATTATACCATGCGTCCAAGTGATTCGGGTACAATCAGCGAGAAAATCTCTTGTAAAATCATTTGAAATCGATTTTTTCAAATGCAAATGAATTATAATGCAATTAAAATGAATTTATCAGCCCCAAAATTTATTAAAGTAATTATAAAATTATTTCTGATTTAGAAATTGTAGTTTAACTCTTATTATGTTATCAACAAATTGAGATTTTTACACTGATTGTACCCGAATCACTTGGATGCACGGTATACCTTCAACCACTTTTCGTAATTCTCAAGTATACGTATACATAATTATAATTATTGGTGTATTTTTGACTTTGATACCTAAATATAACAACTATTAAGAATATTTTGAGGTTAATTCGTCTTCATATTATTGCGAATTGCTGTTCGATTTGGCAACATCGCACTCCACATTTAAACATTTTACTCTCGTCAAACAAATTCCATTGTTTTCCTCTGCGGACGTTCGGGTACATAAATTGCGGACGTAGAGGCCTCTAAACTTCGGACGTTCGGGCCTATTTTCCCCCCCTCTTTTTTACGAATTTGGACATTCGGGTATACGGCCTTTGATTTGAACTTGAGGAGCCATGTTGTAGTTTTAAATTTACCTTAAATATGAAATTTAAGTTTTTTAGCTATATTCACCAAGGAGTATGAATGAATTGAACAATTTCCTACCTCAGTTTTTCCTCCAGCCATTTAACAAGGAAATCTTGGACCGCTTGTTTAACATTGGTAGGGAACTAACTATAGAAGAATGTATGCTGAGCCGCTATAGTGTTCCTTAGAAAGCCCTTCAACGTTACTAGCTTTTCGCCATATCCAAGTTATGCTCTCAACTATGAAATAGCTATATGAACGAGTTTTTTTATAGAACAGTATGGCAGCTCAGTATATCCCCTCTTACAATATCTTAACATTGATAGCTTGCTCCATATTTATATAGTCAAAGGTACGTACAAATAGTGGAGAACGCAAGTCTATGCAGATCCCTGCCTCAAGCAGTATTCTCTTTCAAATCAGCAAGGATGTAATAGCTATTGTCTTCATTGAAAATTCAGCTAATAAACTTCTATTGTTTTTAAAGCAATTAAAGCATGAAGGGATGCAGAGGAGTATTGGACAAACGTCGATAATTTCACTGCCGCGTACCCGGTGGAGTTGCGAACGATAATTTGTAATTTGAATTCGATTGTATAAAGTAATAATTACACCAATAACTTAATTAAGGCTTCGAAGCTAGTTTGAACAAAGTTAGGCGATAAAGAGCAAGTACCTTTGAAATTAGTCCGAAAGCAAGACATCATA